>JAFVLL020026748.1:0-2500 GCA_021397915.2 Tor tambroides
AAAATCTAAATATTGAGAAAATCACCTTTAAAGTTGTTCAAATGAAGTTCTTAGCAATGCATATTACTAATCAAAAATTAAGTTTTGATATATTTCTGGTAGGAAATTTACAAAATATCTTCATGGAACATGATCTTAATATCCTAATGATTTTTGGCATAAAAGAAAAATGGATAATTTTGACCCATACAATGTATTGTTGGCTATTGCTACAAATATACCTGTGCTACTGAAGACTGCTTTTGTGCTCCAGGGACACATATATCTGCAAAATCATCACTGCATCAGAATATAAAACTTTTAACACACTTGGGTTTCATAACCAACACATATAAGTATACTTCCGATGCCCTGGTAGCTCTTTTGACAGTGTCCTGCGCTCCTGCTTGTGTAAGTCAGCGGTGTTTGTCTGAGTGCAGCGGTGTTTGTGTGTTCTGGTGAAATCGGCTCGCTCTCTCAGATGATTGAGGCAGGAGTCGGTGTGTCTGGCTGCAGACCTCGTGTGTGCCCCGAGCTGCCCGTCTCAATAGGATTACCAGCGGCTGAGGTTCATGACACTTCACCATGACCCATGAAACACTTCACCTGAGCACGGCCTTCTGCTTCCCACCGGCTGCGAGGCATGGAGGTCAAAGGTCATGTACATTACTGTGGTATGTCAAAAACACACAAACATCACATCTGCTCTGAATGTGTACAAAACACATTTACATTTAAAGATGCAGCTAATTCTTGTTTTTAGCAGGAGCGTATAAAGCTATTCATGGATTTCTACTCGTATAAATCTACTCATGTATATATATATATATATATATAGTGTATATATGGTCTTGGGGAAAGTTACACTTGTATTTGGTTCTGAACACTTTGCTGATCACGTTAGTAAAAATGGTGTAAACAGGGCCTTAATGCACCTTAATGCAATGAAATTTAAGGCTTCTAACAGTGCTTGTCCAATGAATTTCGGTGGTATTGAGGTAAGTTCTGGAGGGGTGTGTGTTATCTATGTTAAATAACTCTGTTATATAAATGATTTTGTACTGCTGATTAAACGACCTTCACCTTCAGTAGAGCTACAGAGTACACAGAATGAGAAAAACACAAATTCTCTGTCCTGAAATGATCATTGACAGCAACTGAACTCACAAAGAGAGATTTCCAGAAAACATGATATAGTTGAAACTAACTAGAAATGTTTGTTTTCACTTGACATATTTCCATGAAGTATTTTATTTAGATTATGTTTCCTGGCCAGGAAATCACAACAGTAAAATTCCTTGATCCAGTTGACAAGAAAACACTACTTTTCACATTTAATGTATTACTCGACATTTCCTTGTAATTAATTATGAAATTTACTAGCACTTTTTGAGTGAAAATAGACCTTCGCTCTGTCAGAAATCAAATGCTTGTCCACAATACATTGAAAAAAGAAGAAACAAAAGAGTATGACTGAATTCACAGTACTCATAAAACAGTAGGCAAAAACACTTTACTGTCCCATGAGGCCGTGGGAGAGGATTTATGAACGGTATAAAGCAACGCAACTAACACCGGTAATGTGACAGTAGCATAATGGCAGATGTTGTACTGTATGTCTAAATTTCATTCATACTACCCATTTATTAAACAGCTTTTTAATGGTTGTGAAGTAATGGTGCATTCTAGTCCTCCTGTTAGAAAGTTTGTAAATACAAGTTTGCAAGACGTAATTGCGACGTCAAGCCACCTGTTCTACGAAAAAAATAGTTAAAAAAATGTAAACTGTACAAAATGATGAGTAAAGAATATACACTCAGGTGTTTTTGCTTTTTAATGTTTTAATTCAGTTTATGAAGGTGCTGTAAATTCCCTTGATCTTTTGACATATAAGAGGTCATTGTACCATAAAAACATCCTGGAAGTTTCAGAACTCAAAACTTTCTTGTTTGTCTAAAAACAGCTTATATTGAAGGCGGTCTGCCAAAACAACAGCTTGTGGAATGTTCTACTCTATGATGTAATAGCGTGGATAAGCCCCGCCTCCACAGAAGAAGATCAACACCTTCTTATACATCACTGCCTGTTTAGCCCCGCCCACCGATTATACATCTCTGCCTGTTTAGCCCCGCCCACCGATTATACATCTCTGCCTGTTTAGCCCCGCCCACCGCGTCTACATCACTGTCTGTTTAGCCCCACCCACCGATTATACATCTCTGCCTGTTTGGCCCCACCCACCGATTATACATTTCTGCCTGTTTAGCCCCGCCCACTGAGCAGTGGGCGTTTACTTCTGAGACTACAATCCTCCACGCCTGATGAGGGGGGTTCAAAACAGGACAGAAAATAGCCTATTACTTCTAAATTATGATGTTTTTTGATGTAAAATCTTAATAACATTATAAGTGTACCTCAGAGAACCTTTAAAATAAAGAGGTAGTTCATGACCCCTTTAACAACATACCGACTGTTCAGCTGATGAAATGTCTTTCTATATATACATATATATAAAAAACGT
>JAFVLL020026748.1:7500-10000 GCA_021397915.2 Tor tambroides
GTCAGCACAAATCCTGGATAAACTGTTTATATCTGTCGTTTATAAACGCTCGATTTGTCTCTCACGAAGGTCATATTTTTCCTCAAGTACTGCTGTGAGAATGAAAAAGCCAAAAGGAAAGGCTGATATTACTGCATTTGTTAATATAACCTGCTGCTTCATGTTATTTTACTTTATTAGTGCTTGTGTTTGAGGTCTATTTTGCTTCCACAACACATCCTCATTCAGAGTAATGGAAAGGAAACATCCAAAACAAGAGTTTTGAGCCTGAATTTATCCAATGGTCAGACAAAAGTAGTGCATATTTTACTAGAAAATGTGTTATATTTAAACATAACATTTCAGAAAACTTAGAAAAACTGGGGTCTTAATAAACTGCGATTAATCAACTGGTGACCCTAGTAAAAAAGTAACACTTAAAATACATTTATTTCATACTAAGTATAGGTCAAATAAGTGACCCTGGAGCACAAAAGCAGTCATAAGTAGCACAGGTATATTTGTAGCAATAGCCAACAATACATTTATCTGCGAGTCAGAAATTATCCATTTTTCCTTTTGTAAAAATCATTAGGATATTAAGATCATGTTCCATGAAGATATTTTGTAAATTTCCTACCATAAATATATAAAACTTAATTTTGATTATGTGTGCATTGCTAGAACTTCATTTGAACATGTAACTTACAAAGGAGATTTTCTCAATATTTAGATTTTTTTGCACCCTCAGATTCCAGATTTTCAAATAGTTGTATCTCAGCCAAATATTGTCCTATCCTAACAAACCATACATCAATGGAAAGATTATTTATTCAGCTTTCAGATGATGCATACATCTCAATTTCAATACATTGACCCTTATGACTGGTTTTGTGGACCAGGGTCACATATGTTAACATATTTACTGACATATCACTCAAGACTTATTGATATAAAAATTACAATTAAACTTTATCTGGAGTACTACTTGTGCACAATGCAGATTTCTCAATATTAAGCCTAAATGTGTTTAAATGTCACTATTGATGAGAATTGTATGATCTTTGAATAATATCAGTCTTTAAATGCGAGACATTAAAGTACTTCAGTGTATCTTGGACTTATACTGTTAAAGTGTATTATGCACACAATTAAAGTGCATTAAGTACAAAATTAGTTGCACCAGTTTAGTATATAAAAAGTACAATTGCAGGGTATTTTATTAAGTACATAAATATGTAAATGTATTTGTAGTATACTTGGCACAAAATAAATGTATTTCAAATAAATGTTAGTATATTTAGTTTTCACTCTAGGGGAAATTTGGATGTACTTAATTTTTTACTCTATGCACCTGTGCTGTCTTGCGTTAAATGAAGCATCACTGCTGATCAAATCTCTGACACTAAATACTAAATGATACTAAATGAAATAAAATCTACAAACAGAGAGATGCATGAAGGGATTTTTTCCAACATAAACCCAGGTTCTGTATAAACTGCTGTCACCGCTGGCAGCTCTCTCTCTCTCTGTCTCTCTGTCTCTCTCTCTCTCTCTCTCTGTCTCTCTATGTCTGTCTCTGTCTCTCTCTCTCTGTCTCTCTCTGTCTCTCTATGTCTGTCTCTGTCTCTCTTGCTCTCTCTCTCTCTCTGTCTCTCTATGTCTGTCTCTGTCTCTCTCGCTCTCTCTCTCTCTCTCGCTCTCTCTCTCTCTATCTGTCTCTCTATGTCTCTCTCTCTCAGTCAGGTGGCACAGAGCCACAGATGCCACTCTGTTTCTCACAGTCTCTCTTCTTCCTCCTCTTGTTTTTGCACAAAGTTTCTAAAAGTCTCTTAAAACCGAAGCCAAAGGCCGTAAAGGTTGACTAAAGAAGGCCACGAGGGTCGAGGGCATCTGAGGTGCTGCGTGTGTGTAATTCGCAGGTTTTATTGTGTTGTCGTCTGTCAGTGCCTCGTCAAGGCGTGTGATAGAAATGTGCCGTCAGCTCCATCGAACCGTCAATCAAACTCTAACTGCTGATTCTACTTTGACTCGCTTCCAACAAGAAATAGAGCAACAGCCAACTGCCAATAAAGCTCGTCTTTAATTATAAACTTAAAGTTGAGAAAATGATGCCCATGTGCTACTGTTGAGCCCGAGGCGTTCGAGCCTTTGGTCTTCAGAACCACGAATATGAAGACGAGCTCAAAACCTGCCTGAGCTCTTCATCAATAACAGTCTGTAGAGACGGTATGATTTATTATTTCATGCGTGTAAAAGGAACAAAACTCTGCCTGATGGAGGAAATTATTTTTAATGATGCTTAACTATGGATGAGAAGCAGAGAGATGATTAACTACTAAAATATTACGAACGCTCGCAGTGATTACAACAATTCTGCCACGGAATTTAAAAAAAAGGTAATTGTGACTTTTTATCTCGCAATTCTCAATTCTAAATGTGTATCTCATAATTCTGATCTTTTTTCTCCAAAAAACAAACATACAAACAAACATAATTGTGGTATAAAAAGCCACAATGA
>JAFVLL020026749.1:2500-80074 GCA_021397915.2 Tor tambroides
TTCATTTGATTATATTACACCCAGTATTAGCTTGCATTACAGTAGGGTGTAGTCTTCTATGCTTAATAGAAAGTACTTAGTTAAATTTACAATAGGAAAACACATTTCCAGATGATCTAATTTGACTACTATCAGTGGGAACAATAACACTGCTTGAATTTCTTGAAAAGCCTCTTGCAATTTGTAAGGTGTCCAAAGAATATTCTTTGTTACTTACAATTTAATTTATGTGCATGTTAAAATTTTGACTCATTTTGTACAACAAAAATGAAAATGTGTTTAATAAACTGACAGTGATATTGCTAGGGTGTCCTGGTTAGTTGCTAAGTGCTATGGTTTTCAGCACAAGAAGCTCAATTCGTAAAGCTTCCCTGTTGATTGCAAGTGCATTGCATCCAACAACCCAGTTGAGAGATTCTTGTAGGTTCTCCCAGGGCTTGCCCAGCTGACAGAAACACGTTTTGGCCTCTGAAAAGCATTGAGCGTTCTGCTATAGAGGTAGTTTCCAAAGCACGAGTGGAAAACTAGATCTTTTTAATGAAACTGGGACCACACATGAGCCGCATAGGTATTAAAACTTTCCCCCTTAACTTTTATTGAGTTATTTTTTGCTGCAGGTTTTCATGCCCAGTCTCAATTTGGTGTCCTAAAAATAGATCCAGCGTAGTTCCTCAACATGGGCCTCTAATCGTAAAATCGCTGGAGTGCCGTGGGTGTCAGACAGGTAACAGGAAAATTCCTGAGGATATTCCAAATCTCTGGGTTTCCCACAGTTCAGGAAATGCAGGTACTGGGGTGGGTCAGCGTTCTTTTGGCTCCAATTTTCCTTACAAGGAACTTCCCTGTTTTCAACATTTTAACTTTATAGAGATGGTAATAATTCCACCCCCTTTTTATTATTACATTTGTTCGACAATCTTTTCCTAGCGAGTTCTTGGAGAGATATTTAACTGCTTCTAGCTGAATCAGGGACAAAAGTTGTCAGACAAGTAGCTCTGATGTTTTGGAAAATTAAGAGATCCGGTCCCCATCGAGGGTTCCTGGTAAATTTGTGTCCTGCTGAGGCTCTTCCCAGCTGTTAACATTCAGAGATTTGTTTAAACCCTGACTCATCATAGGCAGTCTGGCAAGAAAGAGCTATAATTAGCCTGTGAACCTCTTAATGAGTTTAATATGGCAGCATTTGTCAGACAAGTCTCTGTCCTTGTCATCCAGGACCCATGAGAAGACGCAAACTGCTAGAGATGTGCATGCCAGACATCATGTGCGGGAACTATCACTGTCTCTGACATCATATCATTTTCCTACATGCGTTGTTCTCAGATTAAATTGTCAATTTCTCATAAAAAATATTGCAGTCAATGGTTTAGAACAGGTGTGTGCAATCTTGCTTTGTAGGGCCGACAGAGTTTAGCTCCAACACATTTGGAAGCTGCTAGTAAACTTCTAGGTTCAGGTGTGTTTAATTAGGGCTGACGCTAAACCCTGCAGGACAGTAGCCCTCCAGGAACAAGATTGCACTCCCTGGTTTGGAAAAAGGCCTTTATAAGTCTAGATTTTGTGGTGCATGTCCATTCAAAACTCTTTAGCACAGTGCTGAGTTGTTGCAAATCATTTCAAGGCACTGTTTCACAGTCTGGAGGGTTATTAGTGTATTCTGGGTGGTTTCTAAGTCGGTCCACATCAAAACAGTCCACCTTCAAGTCTCCATGCCAGTGTTGTCCAACCCTGGTCCAGGAGGGCCACTGTCCTCCAAAACGAATTAGAAACACCTGAAACAGCTAATCAAGGTCTTCAGGACCTCCACTAGAATCTTTCAGGCAGGTGTACTGGAGCAGGTTGGAGCTAAACTCTGCAGGACATTAGCCCTCCAGAAGCAAAATTGGACACCCCTGCTCTATCTCAGTGGTTCCAGACCCTGTTCCTGAAGGCCTCCCAACACTACACATCTTGCATGTCTCCTTTGTCTGACACATCCATTTCAGATCTTGGAGTCTCTACTAATGAGCTGATGACCTGAATCAGGTGTGTTTGATTAAGGAGACATGCAAAATGTGCAGTTTTAAAGGGGCTCTGGAATTGTGGTTGGAAAGCACTTAGATTTGGCTCAGGTTCCTCTGTTAGTGGGTGCTTCTCAAATGGAAGGCTGCATCCTAGTCCAGTCCTTCTAGGCATCAAAGCCAGTCCTGCTCAGCATTAAACTCTAGAATGGGATGGTCTAATCTAGATTTGCAACCTTAAGCCCGAGACACACTGCACAATTTTCGGCTGTCCCAGACGAAAGTTTGGCATCGTGAAACAATTGTGGTGATTTCTGTTGAATGCATCTCCTAAACGGTGGTCCTGTGTCACGCAGTGAGAGAGATTTGTCAAGGTCTTGCGACCAAAGACAGCCTACGATAATTTTCTTACAGTGTCAAAAATTCAGCATGATCATTGCACGGTGTGTTTGCTGCTACGACCCACGTTTACTGACCAGCCAATGAAAATGGGACATGAAATCAACGCGACGTGGCGCTAAAACATAAAACTGCTTACTTCAAGCTCTTATCCCTTCCTTTTTTGCCACTTCCACTTTTTTGAGCACATACAGTATATGCCACAAATGCCAAAGTGAGATTCATCATCCTCTTTTTGTTTACAACTATCACATGCTGATGACGTTTTATTCTTCTATAGAAACGTGTTGTAGCGTACGAGTCAATAGATGTCATCATTGTACAGTCTATATGCATGTAGTACCCAAGTTTATTACATCCATGTCGCACAGTGTGATCTGCAATGATCTTATAGGATTGCTAAAATCGTGCCGTGTGTAGAAGGCTTTACAAGGATGCAGCCTTCCGACTGAGAAGCACCCAATGTATTTCACCATTTTGGCATCCATGTGAAAATCGGTAAGTCAGATAAGAAAAATAATAGTTCATCTTTCCTCAAAAACATCACATGATTTGAGGTACCTTTCATGTTCATAGTCCAAACGGTGTAGACAAGTTAAACCCTGAGTTCCTAACCTTCAGCAATAGTGAAGCTAGGTGCTAAGTCACCTCATGATTTAGCAAGGAATTTGCTGCATTGTATGTACATTACTTTGTTTAACATGGTAATCCCTGCCCTCATTTTATTAGCAATTATAGAAAAGGTTTCATGCTCACAGCCGATGTCATGAGCCTTCAAATGCGCTACCTTGAGAGTGAACTTGAATGAAAAGCAGCTTTTCCGAAACCACAGGTATTTAGAATATTGTCCATGCGCTCGTATCGCTAATGCCCAAATAATGATTTAGTTTCCCAGGGCGGCAGTGGAAACCCTTTCTTGTTGGCAGTAAACATGGAAACCTGAGGGGTGTGATTGTTTTGTTGAACACAATGTGGCTCGTTTGGATGATGGCATAGGGAAGAGATGCGTTTCTAACTGATCTGAGCCAGAGAAGGTGAAGCTGATTTATCCCTACTGGGATGAATACAGTATGCGTGTGTGCTCTTTCCTGTCTAGACCCTCAAAGTTAGCTATATCATCACCTCAGAAAACTGCAAAAACCTCTAAAAATGTGTGACTTCAGTCCTATGGTATGAGCAATCTTTGCTCCACTTTTCATAATATATGCCGCTGGAATTGACAAAGAGTCGCACTTTTAACAGTTCTTTCAGATGCTGGTCAGGTTTAAACAAGGTAGTCATGGTTTGCTTAACCTCTTTCCCTTTTGATGTCAAGCCCGCATTTGCTACAATGGCTTGACTTCTTTAGAGAAAGCTCGAGCAGCAGCGTGGGAGCAGGGATGGTAATTAGCAAATCTCTTGTACGTAAATATAATTGGGTTCAAAGAGACTCCGTCATACTCCGTCATACTGCATGGAAAAAGCTTTGTAAACCAACAAGCTGGATCCAGGAAAGCAAATTAAAGTCTATAACCTTGTGTGAGAAAGAAAGATCTCTAACACCTATAGCTATCAATTGAGCAGGCCAGTGTTTGGAATGGGACTCTGTTTTATATAATTTGTGAGCAGATTATGAAAAGTATTTTATAGCTGCTAGTAAAGAATAAAGAGTTTTGCCTCATAAAACACAGAAATGTAGAACTATGACTGACTTTTTTGGACTGGACTGTTTAAAACAAAACTGGAGTGTTGTGAACCTGTGTATGAGCTGCACATTTATTACAGGTATTTGTACAGGACACTTTTAGATACTTAATGATTATAATTGGATTAGATATTAAAATATCAAAGTGGCACCACAAACAAATGAGCTTTCCTCAAAACCAAAAAAAAAAAAATCAGAACAGTACATGTCCAAATATTTCTTGAAAACACTTTTGCTGCTATTAAGGTGGGATATGGGTAAGGTCAGAGACAGGTTTGGTGGTATGGGTAGGTTTAAGGGTGGATTAAGGTGTAAGGGATGGGTCAACAGTGTGATTATAAATGTAATTACAGAAATTAATTACAGATGTAACTACATATAGGTATTTTTAAAAATATAAGTACAATGTAAAAACATGTACACAATAAGTGCACTGTATCAAATTATTAATTTAAATGTAAGTACATAGTAGTTAAGGCCACCTAATATAAAGTGGGACCGAAGATATTTTGCAGAATGTTAGTAACCAAACAGTTGATCATAGCCATTGACTTCCATAGTTATTGTGTGTGCACACCAAAAGCTAATTTAATTATTTGCACGAATAGATTACATACAAAGTCAATGCAAAGACGCGAAAAGACACAAATTTGTGCCGGATGACGCATTTGCCACGAACATGTGATATTTGCCTCAATCGCGTCTTCCGCTCAAGTCAGCCCGGACGAGTCAACAACATGCAAATTTTCCGCTCAAGGTGAAATTTTTCAACTTGCACGGAAGACACGATTGGGGCAAATATAGCACGTTAATGGCAAACATGTCACCAAGTTTGCATCATTCGCATTGCCCAGTGCAAATTCGCCTTTACTGGCATCTTTGCATTGACTTTGTATGTAATCTACTCATGCAAATAATTAGATTCACTTTTGTTGTGAGTAAACAATGGCAGAATTTTCCTTTTGGGGTGAAATTTGACTTTAAATAAAATGTGTTACTTATTTTACTGTTACAATTTAAACAGTTACATTTAAATGTGTATTTCTTTGTCAGTGTAAGAAGTTATTTATAATTTCTCTTAAATCAATAAAGTAATAATTGATTGTAAATAATTAGTAAATATCTACTTTTTTGTGGTAAAGAGCATTGTAGGATGACAGGAAAATGCCTAGACACTGTGCAGTTTTTTTAATGACTGTGCACAACACTAAAGCCAGTTGTATGTATGTATGTAAAATTAAGACCAATGCAAAAAAAAAAAAAAAAAAATTTTTTACAATGGCGTCAAGGGAAACCAACTCGCATGAAGATGGTAAATGAAGATCTACAACTTTATTTACAGGTGAAGAAGTAAACAGGTGAGTAAATAGCACGAGGTGATGATCAGTGGCAGGTGCACATGATGACAGAGAGTGCAGGTGAGGATGCTGGGAAATGTAGTGCAGAGTGTGAGTGAGGGAGTGTAATCGTGACAACATTGGTCTAAATGATTTACTTATGAATGAATGAATAGATTTTTGTTCTTTTTTGTTCTTTACACATCCAAGCGTCACTCCAGATGGCTCAGAAAATCTGATTTTTGTCCATATTTAGCAACAGTGTGAACGTAGCCTATGTTACTCATCTTTGTCTCAAATTGAGTTAAATTAGAGTTCACAGACACACAGCTGTTCATCCCTCTTTTTTGACTGCATTTGAAGCGTCCAAGTTTTTCTTGAAAGAACATTTTCGTAAATATTTCCTCTGCCCTTATGGCACCTGGGTGACCACTGGGATGAAATATCAGACCGCAATTACAACTGCGAAAACGGTGCGTTTACTGGAACTGTTGGTGAAAGGAACTTTAAATGTCCTTGAATGTTGCGATTTACAAGACATAACAAATTCAAAGTGCTTTCCAGAACATTCAACATCACCCTGCTGTATTTCTAGTGTCCATGCTTCTGTGAGTAACCTGTTTAAAGCAACAGTAAGAGCACAGTAGAATTTTATTTGAAAAGAAAGTCAATCACAGAGATCTTATAAAGGCTAGAGTAATATTTTGTTTTCATGTGTTGCCAGTTCTTTGAAATCCACATTTGTGATAACTCAAATAAAATCATTTAGCTTAGCTTTTAGAATCGTTTAGCGCCGACGCAGTGACGTTATCCAACACCTGTGCGGCGATCGGATTGCGTTAGATGCCACCGCTTGTACGTGTTGACGAGCAGTGACATCAAAGGAAGTGAGATCGTCAGATAAATCCAAATTGAAAGGCTTTTAATGCCTGTCAAAACAGTTCACCCAGGGTCTGCGTCCTTCATCACCTTGAAGAACTGACCTTTGGAGATGTCAGCGACTGCTCGATATTTGCATCAGCCTCTCCTGGATTTCAGACAATAGGCGCGGAGGCGGTCCACTTTGACACCGTTTCTCGGGATTTTATTTAACTCAGCCTTGAAAGGCCATGACTCAAGCTGTGGAGGAATTGAAAGCATGGACGTATGGTTTGGGCGGCATGGCTGCAGTTCTCCACTCCGGCCGTGGCGGCTCTCAGCCTAACAATGCTATCCCAGCAGGCCATTGGTGGACACGACATAAGAGAGCACTGGAACAATAACGCGCCCCCCTCCCCCGACAGTAGCAATCTATTATTCACGCACCTCCCCAATTCTGCTTCCCAATTTCTCACGCTTTTTTTTACTTATCTGAAAAGCATATTGAAGTACAATGAGAAAATAGATATTTTGTGTACAAAATTACACTATAGATTATTGGCCACATTTTTAGGGGGTGTTTATTGATTAAGTGAAGAAATGAAAAGATTACAGGTAGGAGTTATGAGCATTTTGATTGGTTTACATGTCAAATAACAATCTGGTAATGCCTATGTTTTTTGAAAATGTATTAAATACTTTACAAATGACACATGTATCATCTATTTACTTAATTCATTTATAATTATTTTTAATATTTGATAGAAGCCAAAACAAAAAGCACAAATAAGTAAATAAATACTACAATTACAAATGATACAATTCAGAAATTATTGATATGCATCAGACCAAAAACAGCTTTAAATAATGTAACACTACTACTAATTAAAAATTAGTAACACTACAATCAACATTATAAAAAGAATAGTCCTTAAGGTCTCTGCACACTGAGTCCGAAATTTTCGCACGTTAAAAATAAATACGACCTCAAGTTGTGTCAATCACGTTTGCACACTACCTCCAAAACTTTTGTCCGTCAAAAAAAATTCGGATCAGGTTCGATTTTCTGCGTTTTCGCATCCGTTGCATGCATTTTGATAGGAAAGGATGGGGAATACGAAAAAACGGAAAAACGCATACGAAAATTTCGGACTCAGTGTGCAATGGCCTTTACCCTGTTTCTGTTTTAAAGAGCATTTTCATCATCAACAACAATAAAAAAAAAAAAAAAATATTTGAAATAAAATTAAAGTTAAAATAAAATTAAAAATGAGCATGAAAAATTGTGACTAGGTTTGAGGCCTAATATATAACTTAATATATAATTAACATTATAATTATAAAAAAATAAAATGTAATTTTAAAAAAGAAAAACATTATACACACTGTAAAATGTTATTTTGAAGTTGTAAATAATAATAATAATAATAATAATAATACTGGAGTATGTCTTACAAGAAAATACTATTCAGTCTTTCTACTTCAAAATGTACAGGTAATGGTGTTTAATTCAATGTGTTACTTGACTTTTCTTTGTAACTGTTTGGAAAAATGACTAGCAATTTATGAGCAAAAATAATTTTTCATTATAGTTTAAAGGGATAATTTACCTAAAATGACAATTCTGTCATCATTTACTCACCTGTATGACTTTCTTTCTTCTGTAGAACACAAAAGATATTTTGAAGAATATTTCAAGAAAAATATAAGAGCTGCTTAAAAACTGTCTAAAACATCAAAAGAAAAAATCTCTTTGAAAATGTTTCAGTATTTTTTTAGTTTTAAAGAAGAAAGAAATGCATACAGGTTTCGACTGACAGCAGGATAAGCGAATTATACATCATTTTTATTTTTGGTGAACTGTCCCTGTCATGAACATGTTATGTGTCAACTAATCATACACCCTCAAACAGCCCGTGTTTATTTGAAACACATTGTAATTATGGCTCGAGGAAATTACCGTTTTAGGAAATCCAACGCTGACTCAGGTCATGTGAGGTAATGCTGATTTCCTCTGCTTTTCTACTGTAAAACAGATGCCAGTGTGGCATCAACCCTAATGGAAAGGTCACAAGCAGCTACTTGGTATTTTGAAAATTTATCACATCTATGACTGAGTGGTTTCTCATGACGTAGCTCCACATGACCCACAGTTGTTTACTAGACTACTGCTTTAAAACCATTTAGTCACCAGACAATCTCGAAGCTCATTGGTGCGACTGGTGCCTAATTAACTTTCCCAAGGAAACAAAACCATTTTTTGAATTCACGTCCCAAGCTTGAATGATGTAATGGGCCGAGGACTACGCTGCGCCAAAATCCGCCTTGCACAAGCCATGACCAATTGCGAGCAAAGATCAATCAGCCCTCGAGAAAAGACTAGTCTTCATTTCGCTTCAACAAAACACGGATGAATGGGCCGCTAAATGTCTCTCGCTCACTGAAGATATATTGGTCTACATCTTTCTAATCTTCTCTTTAGCGCTGAGAGACCATCAGCGGTAAACGCTAAAGGTTCGCCTTACTCATCACGGGAAGCATCATTTTCCTTTCACCTTTAAACAGAAGACATATTCTTACCTTCTTCTCAGTTTATCTTATTATTGAACTTTGTTTTAGTTTACTTGAAATTTCCTGGCAGGTGACAAGTTGAGCGCTTTGAGCTTCAGTTTGAAAGGAGTTTAGTTTCCATTCAAGTGTCAGGAGATTTGATTAAATCAGCTTTAGGGAGCAAGAATTTGGCAGCTTATGTACTCAAAGTTCTCCAGCCGTTTTATTTTTTCAAACTGAATGAAAAAGGTTGCTTCCATTTACTGTATGAGATCTCAGCCCTACTGTCCATCAACAATTACAGCTACAACAGCCAATCACAAATCCCACCATGCACGAAAATGCACACAAATAAATTTAAACCAGCTTAAGGTAGTTTGCTGGTCTTAGCTGGTCTAGCTGACGAGTGCTCAAAAACCATTTAAAACCACCATACCAAGTTTGGCCAGACTGAGACCAGGTAAAACCATTCTTTTTTTTAATCAGAAGACAAAATAAAGTCAGAAATCATGGAGTAACACCAGGCTTCAATCGTCAGTTTACAGAGCTTTAGCATGAAGAGACTTGCTAATGACAATTAGCGCTTTAAGATAATTGCTGAGTAATTCACTTTTCTGGGGGGTTTCTTTTGCCAAAGTTTTATTACAGCAAGAATAAAAAGACCACATAATGACACAAAAGACACTCTAAAGCAAATAACATTTTGATTAATTTACTTTCTGTAGCTATAGCTTGATACCGAAAACTAGAGCTGCCTAGATAGCATTTTTAATACTTTTTGCAAGACAAAATTACCTAATTTTGGCTGAAATCCTTCAAAGAGAGAGAGTATTTTTTATACACTGTAAAATAAGTTAATTCAAACAATAGGTATATGTGTTATATGTGCTATAAATACTTTCAAAAATATATTTTGCATAAGTCTAGTTCATCCTAATTATGTGTTCTTCATTCATACTCACTCTAGTATTAAATATAAATCAGAAGCTTTGTAACAACAATATATGATCAGCTAGGTGATAATTTTCATGAAATTACAGGCTACATATCGTTGTGCTGAAGGCAATTTTTGGTTGTTTTGATTCATTTTTGCACTCCAATTTAAAACAGCGAGGAAATCCTTACTTGAAGGAACAAGCACCTGGTAGCAGGGGGTCTCGGCTTTTTAGTGGGCCTGTATGCATGCAAATTACCAGGAAAAAAATCTCTCACTACTTAGAGAAACAGGCAATTACTTTTAATGGACCAAAAACTGTTTGGAATAGGGTCCATTCTAGCGGCACTGAAACAAAGCTTCATTTGCCACCGTTTGCTGTGTCAGCATGAGATGTTAGTGTTGGTGTCTTCAGATTAAAAGCTTTTCTAGAACAGTCTCCTTGATGATGTCAGCTGTTGTTAAAGTTAAAGATGACTTACTAATTCAGTGCACATTTGCATCAACAACAAATCACATTCTCCGCTCAACAATAAAGACCAAAACAATGTGTTTTTGGTACATCTTACATCTGTTGTACCAATTACTTCAGTACTGTAAATATATATATATATGTTTTTTTCTGTAATAACAGCTGGTGATGTTGCTCATTTGTAAGTAGCTTTGAAAATAATTGTCATTATATTTAACAGCTAAATAATTAAATGTAAACGTAATTGTCTTGAAATTAATTGTTGAAGGCGACTGCTACACCAGCACTTCCTTGATAGCAGAGAGTGAATTTATAGGTGCAAGTCTTTAGCATGCTAATAGTCAGTTATTACTAGCACAGCATGCTAGCATGCTAAAACTGTCACTCAAGGTGATTTATCGTTGTTCTGCAAATTTTCAAGAGCAAAATCCAGTCATTTCTACAGAGCCCCAGACGTGACATGCAGGGGGAAAATTTGTGTCCACAAAATAACAATTAGTTCCCAAACCTTACTAACACATCAGCACGATTTACTAATTTGTTCCCTCATTTTAAGTAAATTGTGAGCATGTTTTACTAATTTGTTTACTAATTCATTTTAGTGAAATTGCAGTTTTGTACGTTTTCGTAAGTTTTACTTACTCCTGTCTGCAATTTCATAAAGAGGGTGCAATAGGCTATTCACAAACCATTCAACGAACAGAAAAAAATAGTATATCATGCTCACGACTTACTTAAAAGATTAGTTCACTTCCAGAATAAAAATTTGATGATTTACTCTTCCCCATGATACCCAAGATGTTTATGTCTTTCTTTCTTTCTTCAGTCGAAAATACATATTTTTGAGAAAAACATTCCAAGATTTTTCTCAACAGGGACCAGCGGGTTGAAGGTCCAAATTACAGTTTCAATGCAGCTTCAAAGGACACGATCCCAGCCAAGGAATCAGGGTCTTATCTAGCAAAATGATCTGTCATAAAATAAAATAAAAATCTGTATACTTTTTAACCACAAATGCTTGTCTTCCACTAGTTCTGTGACGTGTGTCCATAACTTCACGCATTATGTAGTCACGTTGGAAAGGTCATGAGTGACATAGGCGGAAGTACTGACCCAGTGTTTACAAAGCGAACGTGCAAAGACTAAGTCAAACGCCCTTTACAAAAATAAGTAAAACAACAATTTTGGACGATTTTGAAGTTGGAGGAGAAAATCAGATTGAATTTGGTAGTCCTTCTGCCTACAGCATGTGTGACCTTTCTGTGTCATTTAAGTGAACATTCACTTACTAACTAGTTGACTACTTTTCTGAATGACTAGTTGAATGGTAATAGTGAGTGGTCATGCAAGCCTTTTTTGTGACCTTTTCAAGACAAAAGAACACTTTCGCATCATCAGTGTATTATATAAGGTGTGATATGAATTACACCATTTTACCTATGGCATACAAACCAACCAAAATAGTTCTTAAATGTGCATCCAACTATGACGACACATCTGACTTATGCAAACAGTAAGTCTTTGTGAGGTTCACCTAATCTCATCTATCATGATGAAGATCAGAGACTAAGTGGCTCCGTGATCAAGCTGCCAAGTGGCATGTCACACCTTCTCCAGAGGCGTCCTGTGTAAGTGTACATGTGTGACCTGCTGTAACCTGCACATCTGTTCATCCACAGGCACACTATGTAACCACAATTACATTTACCGACCTCAAAATGTTTGCTCATCCTGGAACATGTACAGCCATATCCATCTTGAATGATGAGCGAAAATGCAACCCTCTAGAGACTCAGTGTTATATAACGTTTCGGAACTTGTTGGAATTGCAAATCTGTCTCTACAAAGAAAAATAATTAACCCAAAATGAATAATTCTGTTGTAATTTAGCAACCATTATATTGCAACCGAAAATGCCAGATTAAATATGCAGAAGCAGAAACTTAAAGAAATTTAATTTATTTACATTTTTCAGTTTGTTCATTGTATATGACTTAAGAAAACTTGGAATATAGCCCAAACAATTTTCAAGAAACTGCTAGTAAATTTTACTAATAATTATGAAGAAACAGCAAGTACTACATTGAATTAATCATAATTTTTGTAAGTAGAAATACTGAAATAGTATTTTCTTGAGAACTTTAAAACTTGTTTTAAATATATTTCTTTTTTAAGCGTCATCGCTAACAACAATAAAAACAATAAAAAAGGGGGGCAAAATGGACTGATTTTATATAAAGTTAAAGTTAAGTCAGAACATTTTTTGGCAACTATCAAACTGCTAATGCTAACCATGCTAATGCTTAGCTAATGTTAATAAAAAATGAGTGTATATTTTTACTAAGAAACTGCTAGTAAATTTAACAAATAATTACAAAGAAACGGCAAGTACCACAATGAATTAATCGTGAAATGTTTAAATACTGAAATAGTATTTTCTTTGAAAAATCTTTTTTACAGTGTACGATTTTAGAACGACATGAGGGTCAGTAAATAATAGCAGAAATGTTATATCTGGCTTAAATTACTCCTTATTCTGTATTTTCTACATACATGCTCCATTATACTGCAGGCTTCTCTACAGACCAACTAAATTACGGATTGTGTGCATTTCTGAAGCAAGTTCAACCCTCGGCACTTAACGCTGCCCTCTTGTTTTCTCACAAAGAACTCGGGCGATCTAGTTCAGTAAAGCAAACCGAAGGGTAACTACTGCGAAAACATCTCTGGTTACCTTCATGTCTGTGGCTGGTCCTTACTGGTCTTAAACGAAAGCATTTGAAGTTCTGAATAAAAAATGACAATACACTACGCACGACCCAAACGGATTGAGAGCGCATTCACTTGCAATTATAAACCGCATGAGAATGTAAAAACAGGAAAAAGTGAGCAAAATTCCCTCAAGGGGCCAGCGTTGAAGAGGTAATATTCTATTTTCAGGGAGTATGTGGTTAAATCTGACATCGGTATTTATATTTTTTAGTCATTAAAGGAGATTATAATTTGTTTCTGGAATAAAATTCACTTACCTACAGTAATAATGAGGCTGGTACTTTGCTGAGATATGACCACGTATTTATTTGGTTTGAAAAAGGCTTTGTCTGTTTCCTGAAAATTAAGACACACAGAATCCAAAGCATTTAGAAGTGGTATTTATTAAAGGTAGCTGTCTGGCAGAGCTTGATAAAGCGGACCGCACTTCTCCGACTCGTTTCAAGTCTCCCGGGAGGTGATTAGAAAATGAGCATGTACAATAAAAAAGTGTTTTCTGCAGCAAAACAAAATTGACGGAAAATTAGTGCTTTGACAGCTTATTTGGTGCTCAACTTCAAGCAAGGGCCTGGAATGCTTTGTCAAAGCCTGCTGTATGAGTGGAGAGCACCAACAGGCCTGCAAAATTTCCACTTTTAAATTCCCTCGAAGATCTCAACAGTTTATGTCTAGTGAATTACATATGGAAAGAAACAATTTGTTGAGGTTGTCAAAGTGTAGAAAGACAATAAATAAACAATCTTGGGTTTGTAGTGTAATATATGCAGGCATATACATAAATGTGTGTAGATGTTTTTGTTGAGCCAAGATAAGCATTTACAAAACTCCTAACCCTAAAGATGTGGTCACATTTAAAGGTACAATATATAACAGCTAGTGGTTGAAATGGGTACTGCAGTACAAATTGAAAATATTGGAGAGAGATGTTTCTCCCTCCCTTCCTCATCAGACTCGTAATGGTTGCCAAATTGAGGACACGCAACATGAACAAGCACAACTGACAATGAAAGCCGATGAGCCTTACACTGTAAGTTGAAGAGTTGATTTTTAATATGCCTTTGGTTGTAGAGTTTTTCAATGGATGTCAAGGCTTTGTAAGTCAGGTAGAATCTGCGATCTCTAACGCAGTTCGTTTGCTCGCTTCCATGGCTGCAATATGTTGTTTTCTGACAACTGGCAACCATGGCTGTCGAAATCCTATTGGGTAAACTGGCAGTGAGTGGAGTTACACAGACCAAAACAAAAACAGACACAAAACACACATTTAAAAACAGAATAACTGACTGTAGCATTGTTTTTCAGAGAAACAAGTATGCTAACGTAGCATGTTTCCTAAATATCTGCCAATATATTAAGGTATTTTATGCTTTAGTACAGTCAAAAAATTACATACATAACCTTTAACATTGTTTAGCAAATTTTCGTGCATTAAAAAATCCGGTAATTTCAATAAGAATCCACGCAATTTGGAATTGGGTGCAAGGACGAAAAATGTTCCCACACAGATTTCGCAACAAGTTCAAGTTGGTCACATAGACCACATAGCTCTGCCATAACAATCACTCAGAACACCTTAGCAACAGTATTGTGCTATATGCTCACAACAACTTAGAACACATTAGCAACCATATAGTAACACCCTGGTAACCACCAACTACAGCCTAGCAATTGCATTGCAATACCCTTGCAACCACAAACAAGCAACCGGATAGTTTTGTGCTATAAACCACTCAGAACAGCTTAGCAACCACATAGTAACGTCCTGTAATCACCAATTCTTCATTGCAATGCCATAGCAACCATATAGCAACATATTGGAAATACCCAGAACACACTAGCAACATCTTAACAACCACCAACACCCCCAGAAACTACATAGCAATGCTTTAACAAGCACCCAGAACACCTTAGCAACAGTATTGCAAAGCACTAATAATTATTTAGGACATCTTAGCAACCACATATATAGTAACACCCTGCTAACCACAAAGAGCACCCTAACAATTGCATTGCAATGTCCTAACAATCATAACCAAGCAACCACGTAGCAACATGATGAAAATCACCTAGAGCACCCTAGCAACATCTTAACATAGACACAAAAACATAGAAATTGCATATCAACACACTAATAACAACCCAGATCTCATTAGCAACAGTATTGCAATGTGCTAAGAAATAGCAATGTGCTAACAACTACTCAGGAAACCTTAGCAACTACATAGTAACACCCTGGTAACCATCTACAACACCCTAGCAACTGCACATCAACACCTTAATAACAACCTAGATCTCCTTAGCAACAGTATTGCATTGTATTAAGAAATAGCAATGTGCTAACAACTACTTAGGACACCTTAGCAACTACATAGTAACACCCTGGTAACCATCTACAACACCTTAGCAACTGCATTGCAATGCCCTAACAACCACAGCCAAGCAACCTGAAAATCAACCAGAACACCCTAACAACATCTTAACAACCACAAACACCTGCCAGAAATCATCTAGAAACACCCTAATAACCAGAACACCTTAGCAACGGTATCGCAGTGTGCTAACAATTACTCAGGACACCTTCGCAATCACACACACAATAACACCCTGGTAACCACAAAAAAAAAGTCCTAACAATGTCCTAACAACCACAACCAATCAACCACATAGCAACATGCTAAAAATCACCCAGAGCACCCTAGCAACATCTTAACAACCAACATTCCTAGAAATTGCATAGCAGCACCCTTATAACCACCCAATACACCTCATCTATAGCATTACAATGTGCTACAAATCACCTTAGCAACAGGGAAGTACTGTAATGCTATGGCAATGACCTCCAGCACCCTAGCGGAACCATTTTAATGTAACAATGTGATGGCAATCTCTCGGAAACCCCTAGCAACATCCTAACAACCACCAGAACACCCCATAAACTGCATAGCAACGCCCTAGTAAAGACCCACAACACCCTAGCAACCGCTCAGAACACTTTAGCAACCAGTACACTTCATCTACCCCATTGCAGTGTGCTAAATATCCCTCAGAACACCTTAGAAACAGAGGAGCAGTGTAATGCCATGGCAATTACACCAGCAAAAGTGCTGCAATGTAACAATGTGATGGCAATCCCTCAGAAACACCAAGCAACATCCTAACAACCAAAAACTGCATAGTAACTCCCTGGTAACAACTCCCAACACCCTAGCTACCACTCAGAACATCTTAGCAGCTGCATAGCCCAAAACACGAAACATCGCGACAGTGAGTTTTGCACAGGCATGCATTCTGATTTTCTTGAGAAAATGCAAAAATCTTGACTTCACACTGTTGCTGTGCAATAGAGCTATATTATGATCATACCACACATATCCAGAGTTATAAAAGCAACCAAGTGAGAATAATGGTTATGCAGGATCAACAGTTCAAATCCTTCAGCAAAGCGTATTCCTCGCAATTTACTCCTTAAGGCCTTAATCCATGAAGATATTAGCTCAGTCAGTGGACTGAGACATTATACGACCGGAGAAAAGACCATCAAGACAAAACTGCATTCAATTGAGTCTTAATGCTGTAATAATCCTGACTGTTGTACCACAAGCCATATGGTGCAAAGCCTTTTGAGCTTTAGCTCTTACTGTATAATATCAAACAGACTTTCACTCAGCACTCTCATTTTACATAATACAGTATGTTCTATAAATACAGTATGACTTTTCATATTAAAAAAAAGAAGTCTGTTAAGTGGTTTGATAGGTGAATGCAGTTGTTATTCAACTTTCAAATTCCATTTCCATGACTTGTGAGAGTTGCATGACGCATAGTTCATGTCACAAAATAGACTAAACTAGGTCTCGAGGCCTGTTAGGACCATTAGACTGACGAATGACAAATGACAATCACAATTAAGTAACCCAAAAAATCCCTCTTTTAAATGGACAAAGCCATTAGATGACTAGATGCTCCTAGCCGGGGAAATTACACCATGTTCGCCCTTGCTTTTTTTTTTTGTTTTATGTCTTATATATCATCTCCATCCTGTTTATAGGCACCGTTCTTTAAAAGTCATTTGCCAAACAAAAACAGCTTGACGCAAGGCAACACAACATATCCTGCCACACTGTTAAATGGTTTTTCCATTGGGCCCCCACACAAAGTCATGTCTGCCATCTTCTGGCGCACTGGAGAAAAACGTGTTTGGAAACAATGAGATTAAATAAAGAAAGAGTTTGAGTTTGCTGCTTCCCAGATGCTTCTTCTGAGTAAAAAGACTCAACAAATGTCTCTAGAGTTCCAGAAGAGATGTCAGAATGTGTACAGATGTGCCAAGATACAAAAATCTGCAATCAAAACTCAATATGAGCTCAAAAATTTCTCATCAAATTCTTTAAAGATAGAATTATCTGCACTCTTATTGTACACCAGCAACTGTTCCATTTATTTCTTGTCTTTCATCCTCCAAGGAATTTAAGGAGAATCATTTGAGATACGAAAGAACAACCTCAAGCAACTCAATTGCTCATCTATAAATGGAATTCAAAGATACAGAATCAAAAGCCTTTCAAGTTTCAAATCCATTCGTGTAACATTCCTTTAATTTTCCTCAAATCTATTTATTTCTTCTTTAGGGGTGTCACAGGAACATTTCATGTTGGTTAGATCATGCTTTGGCTTTGTGGGTGGGAAACTTGGCACAGTCTTCAAAAGAATTGTAGGCACAGTTGTGTCTCATTGAAAGTCACAAAAAGAGACCACAATTGTATTGTCATGTCAGGAATATGGCAGCAAATGCAGTTAAAGTGACATAATTGTTTAAATATTCGTCAGGATGCTTAACTGGATTTGAAATTCAGTGGCAGTAAAGACATCATGTCCAACACACTCTCATGGCAATTTGAAACCATTTTAGATTTTGGCAAATGGCTGGCAATTTTGTATGAATTCGTACAATCTCATTCCTCTGCCTATGCCCCACTGAGGCTTATGTTTAGGGGTGGGCCTTCATTCTTGTTTTTCAAGTATTCAGAAGTTTTAATTTTATAATAACTTTTGGGCAGCATTCAGCACATAGGAAAGAGAGCAAAAAAAAATAAGCACAAATGAATGCAACAGATCACTCCATCTTACGTAATCTGCAGGCAGCACAAAAAAAAAAAACGCCTTTGAAGTTTTTCATTGAGTTGATCAATAAGTATTGAGCAAGAACCACCATACAATCAAGATAACACCAACACCTGATATTTTCTTCTTAAAAAATGATGTTCTTAAGAAAATATTTTAGAACTTTAGAAATTTCAAGAACTGCATTTGGGAACATTCTTACAAACTTCTTGGAATTTATCTTAAGACGCAAACTTCTTTCTTAAAAAAGATTTTTGTGAATTCAGCCCTGAAAAATGTCCATCTCACTTGCTCTGTTCCCAAATAATGCCACCCAGTCAGCAAAATAAAACCTCAAACTTTATGTGAACATGTAACATTCAGAATCTAGACCCAGGAAACATCATGTTAATGAACTCTCTTTGAGGCCAACATAACACAGGAAACCGATTCCATATTTGGAACCTTTTTGTTAAAACATCCTTCTTGTATTTAATTAATTTATATTTATGATTGGGGACAATTAGTGTGTCTTGCCACAGTTGATTAATAATCAAACAATGGGCCTAAATTGGTAGCAAATGTCAAGCCTTTGGTGAGCCCCCTTTAGCCTTGTGTGTTGAAGTTGAAAATTTCACTCCATGATGCTTGCTGGAGACCGCTTCCATTGAAATAATATTTGAACAGTGGTTAAAGATGAAAACAACGCCATTCTTCATTTCAGGTTGTACCCACGAAAAATGCAGCATTGGCTTTTCCTCTAAGAAGATAGCGTGCAGAGTACTAGGCCCACAAGATCAGTGTGTTCTTTGGTTAGCATGGGGTTTTATAGGTTGGTCTTGCTGTGGAACATCCTAATTCTCTGCTAAAAGATAGAGGAAATGTACAGTTAATGCTCAAGGATTAAGGATTTGACATTCCGGTCCTCAGAAATATCAAGAAGTCTACTGTGCCTTCAAAGTGTTAACAGGTATGTTCCCCAGCACACAGTGTGCTTAAGAAGCGCATCATTTTCTGGAAGTATATTGAAGAAAGCAATGTAACCCTAAAGACTTACAAGTGTTTTTGCCAGACAGCTAGCAGAGTGTTGGAGAAACTTGGTGGAATTCTTTTTGCAGTTCCATTTGGTGACACTAGAGGTGGAATTATACATTTGCATTTGCATTTACATTTACCTGTATGCATTTAGCTGAAGCTTTTATCCAAAGCAACTTACAATTGGGGAATACATCAAGCAAGCGATCATCTTAAAGAGGCAAACAGACACAGGAAGTGCTCATAAATACCAAGTATTATAATACCAGGCATTGTTCAGATAAGTACAAGCTAGATAGGAAAAGATTAAGGAAATAGAAAAACAAAAGGTTTTTTAAGTCAAATAGTGACGAAAGAGATGAGTTTTCAGCTGTTGCTTGAAAATTGTCAGGGAATCAGCATTCCGGATAAGGGTGGGAAGATCATTCATCAATTATATACTGTTTAGGGAATATTCTTTTCAGCCACAACAATTACAACACTGAAAAGTTGAATAATATTGATTATATCATTACAATGGCACCTATCGTGTGGCACTAATAGGCTCGTGGGCAGTGTACCGACATACAGCATCATTGTACTTCTGGCGTCCCGAGTTCGAGTCCAGGCTCACGAACCTTTCCCGACCCCATCCTCCCTCTCTCTCCCACTTCTCTTCCTGTCTAAAATACTGTCCTGTCCTAATGAAGGCAAAAAAAACACCAAAAAACACCAAAAAAAAATCTACAATGGCAACTGTCAAGAAATGGGATATTAGACAGCAAGTGAACAGTCTGTTCTTGGATATCATGTGTTGGAAGCTGCAAAAAATGGGCAAGCGGAAAGATCTGAGTGACTTTGACAAGTGCCAATGAGTGATGGATAGACAACTGGGTTATAGCATCTCCAAAACATCAAGTCCCGTGGGGTATTCCTGGTATGCAGTGGTTAGAACCTACCACAAATGGTACAAAGAAGGACAACCGTTGAACGGCGACAGGGTTGGGAACCAGGCTGCACTTTTCCACTCAAAAAAATCCTGGGCCGGTGCCCAGATCCTGGTTCCGAACTGGCCCGAGACCTTGCTGGTCTCGAACAAGGGAACCTAGGACAGTAGGACAGTAGGCGGAGTTTCCACTACAGACCGCAGTTTGAAAAGCAGCATTTTTAAAAGCTGTCGGAGTTCAGGTAAGTTAACAACATTAACAACAGCAATTAAATATGTCAGTTCAGCAGTGGTCGGCAGAAGAGATCAACGCTCTCCTTCTGCAAGAGATAACAAGTGATTCCAGTCACATGGTGTTGATGTAGAGGGTTCTGCTCCCTGCCAGTGGCTGATCACTGGCTCCAGCACCAGCCCCAGTGAAAAAGCAGTAAGACTGAATTGCAGTTCGCTGCATATGAGGCTGCGCAGCCACAGACCAGTCAATGATGTCCAATGATGACCCTGAAAGCACCTACTATGGACACAATGAGCATCAGAACAAGACCATGGAAGAAGGAAGAATGGAAGAAGGTTGCCTGGTCTGACGAATAATTTTTTTTTTTAGATCAGGTGGATGGTGGGTGAGTGCCCGTCGTTTATCTGGGGAAGATATGACACTAGGATGCATTATGGGAAGAAGGCAGGCTGGCGGAGGCAGTGTTATGCTCTAGCCAGTATTCTGCTGGGAAAGTCCTGATGTGGATGTTACTTTTACATGTAACATCCACATCAGCACCCTAACCCTAACCTAAAGACTGTTGCAGACCATGTACACTCCTCCATTGCAATGGTGTTCCCTGATTGAATGGCCTCTTTCAGCAGAATAATGCACCCCGCCACACTGCAAAGGTTGTTCAGAAATGGTTTGAGGAACATGACAAAGAGTTCAGGGTGTTGCCTTGGCCTTCAAATTCCCCAGATCTCAATCCAGTTGAGCATCAATGGGATGTGCTGGACCAACAAATCTGATCCATGTAGGCCCCACCACACAACTTGCAGGACTTCCAAGGATCTGCTGCTGATGTATTGGTGCCAGATACCACAGGACACGTTCAGTGGTCTTGTGAAGTCCTCAATGCCTCAGAGCTGTTCTGGCAGCACAAGGGGGGCCTACACAATATTAAGCAGGTAGTTTTAATGTTGTGGCTGATCGGTCTACGTATTTGTATTGGTTTCATTTTTATACCTTGTGGTGTAACCATCAAGTAAAAGGGAATGTCATGTTTTTGACCCAAAAACATTTTCACCTTGTTCATCTGTATAAATTAACAGGAATCAATAATTCACTTACAATGTAAGTGGGAAGCACTTTAGCTAAAACTTTAAAATGTGCATATGTCCATATGCATCTTAATGTTTTGAAAGCATTGTTAACATGAGCTGAACTTCTGTTTTTTACATAAAGGACAATGTACTCTTTGGCAAAGTGATATTTTACACCACCTTATTACCTCATGAGAGTGTGCTTGCATCACTTGATCTGAATTCATTTGTAATTGACAATATAATACCTTGATCCCTTTGTAAAATGCTGTCTGTAGATTTGCAGTCTACGCAATTCAGTTAATAGTACGTTTCATAACCAGATGAAAATTACCTCATCAAATCAACCCGTCCTGATAGCACCTTTAGAACAACACCTTGTCTCATTCTGTCTTTTTCTAGTTCCGTGGGGCATATGAAAGCTGTAAACATCTGTCAAACAGATTCTCTTAAATACAGAAGGGTGATTCTTTCAAACTCCTTAAGGTAATTACTATCAGTATTACACTTGTTCCAGCTACTTGGGACCTGTGGCACGGGAATCCAACAGTAGGCTAATAATAATGGTGCAATCAGAGCTTTCAAGGGATGTGAAAGGTAATTAAGATGACAGATTGAACAGTTTTCCTTTCAGCAGATTAATGCAGCTATCTTGTCAATACCTGCCTAGGCTGAGGACTGTCAGCGCCTGAGGAAGAGATATGACAACCGGCCCTACTGTGGATATATCTGGAGTTCTCTTTAGCAGATTTCTTAAGTCAGAGCTGGAGTTAGGGTTAAAAGAATATACTTAAGTGCAAACTGAATGTTAAATGAATATGTTGTATTAAATATAATTAGTTGAATTTTAGAGTGTTTTATTTGACCCAGTTAAAGGGATAATTCAGCCAAAAAAGAAAATTCGTAAGACCTTCGTTCATCTTTGTAGCACAAGATATTTTTGATGAAATCCGAGAGCTTTCTGACCCTTCATAGACAGCAACGCAATTGAAATGTTCAAGGCCCAGAAATGTAGTAAGGACATCATTAAAAGAGACTGACCTGGAAGAGAAGAAATCATTGAATAAAGTTGTTATTTTTGTTTTCTCTGCACACAAAAAGTATTCTCGTAGCTTCAGCTTTTGGGGCAGACGTGGCCTAATAGATAGAGAGTCGGACTTGTAACCCGAAGGTCGCGGGTACGAGTCTCAGGTCCGGCAGAGATTGTAGGTGGGGGGAGTGAATGTCCAGAGCTCTCTCCACTCTTGACCCTTGAGCAAGGCACCGAACCCCCAACTGCTCCCTGGGCACCGCAGCATTGGCTGCCCACTGCTCCGGGTTTGTGTGTGTGTTCACTTCTCACTGCTCTGTGTGTGTGCACTTGGATGGGTTAAATACAGAGCACAAATTCTGAGTATGGGTCACCACACGTCATGTCCTTTCCTTCCTTCATAACATTACGGTTATACCACTGATGTCACATGGACTGTTTTAACAATGTCTTTACTACATTTCTGGGCCATAAAAGTTGCGTTGCTGTCCATGGAGGGTCAGAAAGCGCTTGGCTTTCATCAAAAATATCTCAACTTGTGTTCCGAAGATGAACAAAAGTCTTACAGGTTTGGAATGACACGAGGTTGAGTAATTAATGACAGAATTTTCATTTTTGGGTGAACTATGCCTTTAAGTAAGACTTAAGTACATATTATATTGTTTGTGAAATATGGTTAAAGTATACCGCTACTGAAAATCATTTATGGCAAACTAAAATATGTTATTACTATTGAAATTTGTATATCATGTAGCTATTTTTAAATATATTTGCAATTCCACATTCGCAATGAGTAAGTTGCAATTTAGTACATTTAAAATACATTAACTTTAAATCTAATATCAAATAACACATCACAGTTAAAATTACAGTATAATCAAGTAATTTACATGTGCTTTACAGTGTCGTCACATTTACCTTACCGTTTCTCGACGAAAGTTTGCGAGCGAAATCGAGGCATTCCAATGCATCAATCCACACGTTCGGCCAGTTTCGCGGATGAAAAGGATGAATTGTTCCCCACCCAGATTTTGCCCATTTTTAAGTTTGTGACATCAATTCGCCGTGCTTGCCATCAATAATTGCTTTACTTTAAAGGCACTTCTGTGTGAGCTGTGCTTACACCTCTACGCTATTGACAATGGACCTTTTTTGCCCGCGAAAATACCTTGACTTTCCGCACACATCAAAATAAGAGTAGTTATAAAGCCCAACAAAAGATTATTAAAACATAATTGAAAAGATGTACTCTAAAGTAATTTTACATTTTTACAAAGTGCACTTTTTGTGTACTTAAATGTGTTAAGAAAATAATCATATTATGCAATACATTTTTTAAATAATATACTTGATTTGACATACACTGCAAGAGCACATTCAAGCCTTTTTCACAATTGGTCAATTATGGGTCCATTTCATGTAAGATACTGCTTTAGAGGCCACCCATATTTTGTACTGATGTAGGAATTAAATTTTTTTTCAGCCCAAATGTGCAGCAGGATTGAGTATAATAACTGGAAGCATGAAGTCAATTACAATAATTGACCACTAGATAGCGCCATTACCTCTCAAATAATCAAAACATTCCCCTGTCTGAGGAACTTCGGTATGAACACAGGTTGCGTTTTGCAGCTGAAGTGATATAGTGGTGAGTGTCTTTTAACTATTTGGGTGGCAGAAGCGTTTCAACTTAAACATTTCTGTCATCAGCAAATGTCAGTGGCAGGAACATGCTCACATCTGTCTATTCTCTAGACGTTGTTGTCTACTGAGGGATGATCTCATGGGGGGTCTGTTCAGGAGCAGGTTTAATTAGAAGCGGCTGCAATATTAATGTTTCCCAGAAATACATTTACTATGTGATTTTTTTTCGTTGACAGGCTGGCGTCATGGCCTAATTTGGCACTGGGTTACTGAACATGTACAACATCAAACCGCTCGCACACAGTTACAACCTGAAACTCATCACTATAAAAAAAAAAAGTTAAAAGGGACATGTATGATGTAACTTGAGTGTATTATGTCTTCAGCTGTGCTCCAAAGGTACAATTACAGGACGCTTACCAGAAGCGGAAATTTTACAGACATAGTGTCACTGTTTTGTTTTATCCTTTAAGTATTATTATTGTTACAGACTCCCAGCTAAACTCCTCAAATAGACTATAATGTGACATATATTCTAAATGCAAATGCATTACAACTTAATAATATTATTAATAACAATTTTCCGTACAAATATTAATTTTATTTTATTTTAATTATCAGTGTTTTACATAATAATAGTAAGATAAAATAAATAACAGGTATTCTTAAAACTGTTTTATTATTTTAACTGTACGTGTTTTAATGTTTAAATATTGGTGTGCACCAAACTACTTCACATCACTTCACTTCATGTCCTGCTTTTGGTTAATTTTGATGTCTTTGGTCCATGCTGCATTCATATTTCAATCAAATCGCACCAGAATTAGTTTGGAAGTGGACCAAGGCCGCAACTCAGTTAAATATGAATGCACAGACCAAAGACTTCTAAACAAACCAAAAACAGGATGTGAAGTCACAAGATTTTACTCTAAATAGAACAGAATGACCAAGCGTACCTGTTTTTTCTCGCCATGGTTACAATTTTGTCCATTACAGTTCAGTAAAGGTGTCAGAACTGCGTCTCCTTGCAGATTTTCATGAAACCTGATCTCATGACGAAAATGTACCTGTGGGAACTTTTTCAGAAGATGCGAAATATGTACCCCATGTACGTTTTGTGACATATTCGATGTGAAATGTCCACTGAGTGGTGCTAAAAGAGTGTTCTTTTTTTTCCTCTGGAACAGATGAATGTGGGTCAAAGACGAAAAAGGGTTTAAGCATAAAAACAATAAGTGTAATACTGCTTTAATTGTTGTTGTTTTTCCCCAAAAAATTTAAAAAGTTTTCTGCTTAATTCAATTACAATTTTGTTTTTGTTTGTCTGAGTACAAAATAAATATCATACATTTTTCCCTGATTTACAGAAGACACCCACTAAAATGTCATTCAGTGTAACGGTCTAGTCAGGCATATTTACAACAAAAATCAATTTATGACATATTAAAAGACTAATTACTTTCACCCCAGATACTAATTAGCTGTAATTTTACCTTTTTAAAATTTGCCACTATCCTAGGTTTTGCCTGTTTGTCAGTAAGAATTTTTTACTCATTTAAAACACAATAAAATTTAATATGCTCCCTTATTTTTTTATATATGTTTAATATGTACAAGTCAAAATAAGCAAGTTGTTTGATTTTTTTACATAAATATTGTGTTACACTGAATGATAATGTAACATTATTCCAACCAAATTTTGACATTTTATTCTCCAAAAACATATTTAAAACCTTAAAAGTAGGCACTTTAATTACATTTAATGTGCTTTCTATGGACATAAAATCATTTTTGTAAATTTCTTTTGATGTGGACATCTTTACATCTTTGACCCATGTACATATGATACGTTTTATGTGATGTTTGTTTTGTAGATGTCACCGCAGTTCTGACTTAAAATGTGCATTGTGTGGCACTATAACTGTAATGCTCAATAGCGTCTGGCTGCAGACTTGCACTTGCACTCTCAGTACTTGCACTCTCACCCTGCGTTCCATTCGGAAGGGCTCATCCCTATGCCCTAATCCCTTCAAAGGGTTTACCCTCCGGAGTGAGAGCTTCGAAGGGTTGAAGGGTGTAGTGGACCAAACAGCTGTTTCTTGAAGTGCCCTTCTGTGTCACTACACGGAGGCGGCGTCATCATGCAAAGAATCAGTGCAAAGGATCATGGGAGCCCGAAGTGTCCATCAGTTGTACCCTTCGAAATCCTTCATTCCGAAGGGCCCTTTGAAGTGGCTAATTCTGAGCACTTTGGTTTGGAACGACACTTCAATATGGCGGCCATGATAGTTTTCACTCCGAAATGCCCTTCGGAGGGCGATATATCCCGTTTGGAACGCACCGTCAGACTTGCACTCTCAGACACTTGCGCTTCCGCGAGTGACGTCACCTGCAGTCTTTTTTATTTTGTTCTATTTATTGATTATTTTTTTGTTTGAATCTCTCAACATTTTACAACAGTAGCCAGGTGGTGAAAACAAGAAAACAGAAACTAAATTAAAATGTCACTTGCAATCGCCGCTTGCACTTTCCGCTACCTGCGACGTCACTTGCTTTCGACACGAATCGTGTGTGTTGCCAATGGAGACAAGACGCTGTAGTGGTTAAATGATTAAAACTAATTTAGTACAATAACTTGCACTTAGTGTATCTTAATACATTAAGCCACATTAAGTGTTTATGGTTTTCTACGGGAGGAAAACGCTTAACGAGAAACTTTGCGCATTGCGTTCATATTCTGCTGTTCTGTAGCCACGGATTTGCGGGTCTTGTCTTTTTCTCCTACAGATGACTTGCAGGACCCTGTTCGTTATTGTACTAAATTAGTTTTAATCATTTAACCACCACAGCGTCTTGTCTCCACTGGCAACGCACACGATTCGTGTTGAAAGCAAGTGACGTCGCAGGTAGCGGAAAGTGCAAGCACCGATTGCAAGTGACATTGTAATTTAGTTTCCTTTTTCTTGTCTTCACCACCTGGCTACTGTTGCAAAATGTTGAGAGATTCAAATAAAAAATAATCAATAAATTGAACAAAATAAAAAATAAAAAAAGACTGCAAGTGACGTCACTCGCGGAAGCGCAAGTGTCTGAGAGTGCAAGTCTGCAGCCAGACCCTTCTTGGAGATGTTGAAAAAAAATGGAGCGAAAGTAAAAAGTCTAATGTGTATGATGAGTAAAATGACATGATAATATGAACATGTGATGTAAAAACGCAATCGCAAGCATACCGTTTTAGCTTGTTTTTCGATCTCTCATATTTCAGCTTTCATCATGAGTCATGTTTTTGACATACCCAAGGACCCATGAGTCATGTTTTTGTTTTTCGTACCCAAGGATTCCGCATCCTAAGTCCAATGCCGTGCTGGCTGAGCTACCGATCAAGCTTATTAAGTCCGGAAAGCAAAACATATGGAGCTGTAATCATAACTGTGTACAAAAACAATTACAAGTCCTCAATGTTTTACCGCCTCTATTGTTAATTTCTGTTGGAAACTGCAGTGATATGTACTTATTGGTACATATTTCGCATCTTGCGAAAAAGTTCCCACAGTTACGTTTTTGTCATGAGATCAGGTAGTCTTCAATTGTGTGCAACGTAGCAGGGAAAAATACCATCGTATGTACACACATACAAGCCTATGTACGAGTACGAGTGCATTTAGCGACAGCATTATTTTGGATGTCCGGTAAATTATGTCACAATACATACATCATAAGAACCATTTTGTTTGTTTGCTTGTTTTTTATCTTTAGGTTCGTGGACACTAAGCCCAAAGTATACTTCGGTTTTTCCGTACACAAGAGGGTCCGCGTACTGTGTGTGTGACGCAAATTTCGTCAACCATAATAGTACATGCATACTGTACACGCACAATCTGATTTTTGTAACCACGCTTTGTATGTGCAGGTTGCACATGTGCATTGAATTTATTTTGCACTATCAGTTGTTCCACAAGGTGGCAGCACTGGCCCAGGTCATTGTTCACAGTAGAAAACAAAACTAAAGTACAGTGGCCCAGTAGTGCACAACACAACGAAATGGCTACAACACAACGCATAGGACTAATTTTGTTGTGTTGTGCTAATTTCGCTGTGTTGTGGCTTGTTTCTATTGTGTTGTGCTAATTTCATTGTGTTTCCATTTGTTTCCTTTGTGTTGTGGCTTTTTTCTGTTGTGCTAATTTCGTTGTGTTGTGGCTTGTTTCTGTTGTGTTGCAGCTTGTTTCCATTGTGCTAATTTTGTTGTGCTGTGGCCTGTTTCCATTGTGTTTGCGACTTGTGTCTGTTGTGTTGTACTAATTTCATTGTGTTGTGGCTTGTTTCCATTGCGTTGTGGAGATTTTGTTCTGTTATGCACTACTGAGCTACCGTACTAAAGAAATGGAACAACAGCAGCAACAAATATCGGCGACTGCAACAACAACAGACGGGTTATGAGATAGCAAGCAGCTTTAGATTAAAAGATCACAAAGACATTTTTAACAGTCATAACTTCTGGAGAAAAATAGCGCAGACACTAGAGAAAGATCAAACTTTCTAGAGCGCATGTGTCGACCGCCTGCATTCACACACATTATTAAATGGAGTAAACTTTGAAAGGCTATGCAATCAACTATACACATACACTAGCGTACGCGTACAAAAAAACTAAGTATACTTTGGGCTTAAGAAAACTAGGAAATGTATAATTTTCTCTTTTGGTCTGGACCAAAAGAACCAAGCAAACTGAACTACGAATGTAAACACACCCCGAGTCATTTCTATTCTGATGCTGTAGTTTAGGCTTTTTGATTTTGTGATGCATTTATAGGCTGAAAACAAGGCTTTTTATTACTGTGATGTTCACAGTTAAATAAAGTCGTTTTAGTGGTGAACCTCTTGACGTTGCAGATTTAAAAGACTTTGACCTGCCATATTAAATATTGCACTATTACCTTTAATCATAGAGCATGCCAATAAAAACATGATTACTGTTATCTTGCTGCGGTGTAGCCTCTCTGTCATGTTATGTTATGACGTGATTTTTATGTTTACTTGAGTGGTAATGTACAGATGCTGGTCATATAATTAGAATATCATCAAAAAGTTGATTTATTTCACTAATTCCATTCAAAAAGTGAAACTTGTATAATATATACATTCATTCCACACAGACTGATATATTTCAAGTGTTTATTTCTTTTAATTTTGATGATTATAACTGACAACTAATGAAAACCCCAAATTCAGTATCTCAGAAAATTAGAATATTGTGAAAAGGTTCAATATTGAAGACACCTGGTGCCACACTCTAATCAGCTAATTAACTCAAAACACCTGCAAAGGCCTTTAAATGGTCTCTCAGTCTAGTTCTGTAGGCTACACAATCATGGGGAAGACTGCTGACTTGACAGTTGTCCAAAGACGACCATTGACACCTTGCACAAGGAGGGCAAGACACAAAAGGTCATTGCAAAAGAGGCTGGCTGTTCACAGAGCTCTGTGTCCAAACACTTTATTAGAGAGGGCGAAGGGAAGGAAAAGATGTGGTAGAAAAAAGTGTACAAGCAATAGGGATAACCGCACCCTGGAGAGGATTGTGAAACAAAACCCATTCAAAAATGTGGGGGAGATTCACAAAGAGTGGACTGCAGCTGGAGTCAGTGCTTCAAGAACCACTACGCACAGACGTATGCAAGACATGGGTTTCAGCTGTCGCATTCCTTGTGTCAAGCCACTCTTGAACAACAGACAGCGTCAGAAGCGTCTTGCCTGGGCTAAAGACAAAAAGGACTGGACTGCTGCTGAGTGGTCCAAAGTTATGTTCTCTGATGAAAGTAAATTTTGCATTTCCTTTGGAAATCAGGGTCCCAGAGTCTGGAGGAAGAGAGGAGAGGCACAGAATCCACGTTGCTTGAGGTCCAGTGTAAAGTTTCCACAGTCAGTGGAAACTTGGGGTGCCATGTCATCTGCTGGTGTTGGTCCACTGTGTTTTCTGAGGTCCAAGGTCAGCACAGCCGTATACCAGGAAGTTTTAGAGCACTTCATGCTTCCTGCTGCTGACCAACTTTATGGAGATGCAGATTTCATTTTCCAACAGGACTTGGCACCTGCACACAGTGCCAAAGCTACCAGTACCTGGTTTAAGGACCATGGTATCCCTGTTCTTAATTGGCCAGCAAACTCGCCTGACCTTAACCCCATAGAAAATCTATGGGGTATTGTGACGAGGAAGATGCGATATGCCAGACCCAACAATGCAGAAGAGCTGAAGGCCACTATCAGAGCAACCTGGGCTCTCATAACACCTGAGCAGTGCCACAGACTGATCGACTCCATGCCACGCCGCATTGCTGCAGTAATTCAGGCAAAAGGAGCCCCAACTAAGTATTGAGTGCTGTACATGCTCGTACTTTTCATGTTCATACTTTTCAGTTGGCCAAGATTTCTAAAAATCCTTTCTTTGTACTGGTCTTAAGTAATATTCTAATTTTCTGAGATACTGAATTTGGGGTTTTCATTAGTTGTCAGTTATAATCATCAAAATTAAAAGAAATAAACACCTGAAATATATCAGTCTGTGTGGAATGAATGTATACATTATACAAGTTTCACTTTTTGAATGGAATTAGTGAAATAAATCAACTTTTTGATGATATTCTAATTATATGACCAGCACCTGTATATTTCAGAAGGAACATAATTATATCTTTTGAGTTCTATGATGGATGTCTAACTTGGAAAGATGTCAAAAACTCACATATTTATCTGCATTACTATTTAAATATAAGGGCAAAACACATCAAGTCTATTTAACGTGAAAAAAATAGTAATAGACATTATAAAAAAATAAATAATTTATAAAAATAAATCCCTGTGCAAAATCACTACCACAATGCAAGAGCATTTGTGATTTCTTAGCTGTGTGGAGTTGCTAGAGTGTTTTTGGTGGTTGCTAGGTGGTTTACTGGCTCATCTTCAAAGCTCCAACTTTAATCTCTATAATATTTTCTTCTTCAGATATGACTTGGGTCCCTCCTTCAGTGTGATGATGCTTCCACACAATTCCTCCCCATTAAAGTGGCAAAAGGCCTCACAAAAGTCTCGTAACTGGCAGTTGTTGCAGCAATGCATCAAGAAACTGTCAAACAATAAAAACAGTCCCATATGTGTCTGATTCCAACAACTGAAACATGAAGCTTTGTTTCTGGATCAGTGCTAGCTCTTGTTTTCTCCATGTGTACTGAGCGTTTAACTCTCTTGACAGACTTGTGAGGCAAACCACTGGTGTTCTGAAGAGCTTCAGTGTTCACGGCATGCTGTGGGAAGTACACTTCCTACAAGTAAAGTATGCACCATTTGCACACAGCCATCTGAATAAGCAGTCTGGTGAGGCTATGGATATGCCTGTGCTCCATAACACCTTGATCCCAAAGTTTAGGTTTCATGAAGACACTGCGTCGAGGTTGACAAACCTTCCTTTCTTCCTGTAACTCGTGATTCATGCTTTCCCGATTGAAATAATGTAAACTAGTTTCATTTTGTGTAATCATGTGCCGCCCTGTGTATGTTTGGCAATAGCAGTGGAACACAGACCCCAGTGTCTTCTGGAAAAAAAAAGCAAAGTCATCCTCCCCTCATTTTTCATGTGGCGCTGTCTCTTGTATATTCCACAGAACACGTCGGATTATCTAACAAAACACCAGTTCATTCATACATAAATGTTGCAAAAAAAAGGAAGGAAATTGTACATTCTTCGTAACTTTCAGAATTTAAAACTTCCTTACCTGTTAAGAAAGAAACAAAGAAACAAAGCTATAAAATAGCTTCATTCAGAATTTAAGATTTTTGCAATGTCAGTTTAGTCACCATAATGTTGTTCCAAACTTTTATCTATCTATCTATCTGTCTATCTATCTATCTATCTATCTATCACTTTTCTAATTACATTTTCATAAATATCTTTGAATTTCAGATTTGAATTTCAATTCTTCATCCTGTTTGCTGCCTTGATTGTAAATCAGCCGAATTGAAAATTTAAAAAGCTGAATTAAAATTTTATAGACATTTAAAAGGTAATTAGATTCTGAACTGCACACAACCTTGATAACCCTGATTACTCTTTATAGCCATATATACTGGCCAGATTTCAATATTTTATGTGCATTCATACAAGTGTGATAAAATTGCTTACTAAACTTGTCTGTGTAAAGTTATATAAACCCGGTAAACCCTGTAAACCCAGTAACTTTTGTACATTGTCCACACAAGTTTGTGTTGAATCAGCAAAATCTTTTCAATTTAAGAAATATATATATTAATATATAATATATATTTCTCTCATGAAATACAAAGCTATGAAATATAAACTTTTACACACCTTGGCTTTTAATCGTGCCCCCAAATCATAGATGTGTAAGACTAGGACTACTGTTTCTGTTTTCCCAAAACTGCTAGTGTTAAACATAATTAGAGCTTTCCAAAGAAGCATTCATTATCCGCTCCCTCCAGTTGGGTTTCCCAAGACTTATTACCATCTGTGGAAAGGTCAGCTCACGCTTGTCTTCTTTACTCATAGCTGCCACCGAAACGCTCTCTTATACTTCCTGTCTTTAATTAACTCTCATGTATATCACATTACAGACGCAGCATTGCCATAAATGTTGTACATGATGGTTGATAATTCCCTTTGCAAGGTATTCCTATAAATCTGGTAGCTATATTATATTATATTACATTATATTATATTATTTCATATTATTTCATATTATATTATATTACAGGGCTTGAAGCAGCTTGTGATATAGTCTGCGCTCATTTCCTCCTATAGTTTCCTGGTTAAGGGTAATCATATTAGTGTGAGCTTTGCTTTGTGGTTTATCTTTGGACATTGTTATATAACATTGATAGAGTATGATTTACAGTATCTATTAGTTATAAAAAAAGGTTGTTTTGTTTAAATTATCACAGTTTCAGCTCATGTCATGATTACCTAAATGTACAGTACTGTAATCATTAAAGAAAAAGCTATTTATCAGCAAAAAGGAGAGGACTATATAACAGTTTCACATGGGCATGTAGAAGAGATGCCTGACTGACATGAAAAATGTCTAACCAAAGTTCCCCAATAACAGTTTAGATTTGATTATTTTAAAGTTCTACACATCTTAATCATTATCCACAAGAGGTTTTAAAATATTTTTCACATTTTTAATCAAATATGATGAATTGTTAATTCATAAATAGCATTACATTTTTGAGGAGTTGCACCAAATAATGTTTTACAACCAAATTTGCTCTTAAACTTAAAATCTCTTGTGGTTTAGAGAACAAAAGTCTCAAGTCTAGTTTATTTATAGAGCCCTTTCCACTACAAAGTAGACCAAAGGATTGTACAGTAAAAATAAATAAATAAATAAATAAATAAACGGAGCAAATACAAATAAATAAATAAATAAGAGATTGGCTTACCCCTGAATAAAGTGCATTACAATAATCCAAGCGGGAGGAAAATCACTATCTCAAGCAACAGACAAAAAAGATTTCCTTTTTGCAATAGTCCTCAACTGAAAAAAGCGACTTTTCACCACACATTTAATCTAATCATCAAATGTTAGTGCTGAGTCAAAGTTTACACCCAGATTCCTTATCTGGGACCACACATTTGTTGACCATGGACCTAAAACATCTTTGTTACTGTCAACCTGATTTGTCCCAAAATTTATAACTTCAGATTTAGTCGCATTTACCTGGAGACGATTTTGCTCTAACCAAGCTCTTTACCTTCTCAAGACATAATAACAAAGATGAATGAGAAGTTGGTCCTCCAGGATTAATTGGCAAGTAAATGTGAATATCATCAGCTTAAGGATGATACAACATACCATGTTTTTTAAAAACAAGACCTAAGGGCAGCAAGAATAAAGAAAACAGAATAGGCCTCAAAATCGAGCCCTGAGGAACACCATAGTCAAATAAAAACTGTGGAGGAAGAGAATTCCCCAACCTTCACTGAAAAGCATCTTTCCTTCATACAAGAAGAAAAGCATTTTAAAACAGTCTCTCTCAGACCCACAACATCATCCAAAGCTCCGTGAGAATATCATGATCTATTAAATCAAAAGCTGCACTAAGGACAAGCATAACTAAAGGTCCTTGACTTCCAAATCCCCAGTGAATAACAAATCATTGGTAACCCGTAAAAAAGCTGATTTAGTGCTATGTCCTGCCCTAAAACAAGACTAAAAAACATCTAGAACATCATTTTTAGCCAAAAAAGAGAAGTCAACAGTATTAGAACCACTTTCTCCAATATATTTGAAAGGCAACTTTGAAATTGGCCGGTAATTTGTAAAATCCAGAGGATCCAAAGCAGACTTCTTGAGAAGAGGCTGAACTTGCTTAAGACATGATGGAAAAATATCTGTAGAAAGACTACAGTTCACAATTGATGTAATACGCAGTACAATAAAATCAGCTGTCTCACCAAGCAAACTTGAGGGCAAAACATCCCAACTGGAAGCTGAATGTTTCAATGGAGCAATAATATTACTTATCAGTAGATGAAACCAGATCAAACTCATCAAAACTGTTGACACTAAAAGAGTCGACTCCTACCTTTCTAATCTAACACACAAAACCTTGACCTAGTGTCTTTAGTTTTTCTAGGGAAAAACACTTAAAAACCTTCACAACATTCTGTAGATGGAGGTTTAGTGACAGTATTTGGATTAAGAAATGGTTTGAAAGAATTTTTTTTTTTTTTTTTACAAATTTGAGTGCTGCTATATAATATTTGAAAAACATGCTGCTTTAGCATCCTTAACAACTTTCTGATACCTAAGAAGAGAATCTCGTAAAATCTGATTAGAGACCAGTAGATTATTTTTCTTACAAGTCCGTTCTCCCTTCCTACACTGCTAAGAAGACGAGTATGTTTATTAAATCAAAGCTGATGATTTGCCTTATGACACTTAATCTTATAAGGAGCAACAGAGTCCAAGACTTTAGAGCAAAGCTGTGGGGGGGGCGCAGACTCCGACCATGATACACCAGGTGCTAAAGATCTTACCAAAAGCCTGGGGTGTTGAAGGAGTAATTGCACAGGAACAAACATAAGAGGACTGACTCCCCCTCATTTCATTCAGCACATTTACACCGAAAATAACAGGCATATAATCAGAAATGTAAAAGGTATTAACATCAACATCACAAATTGACAAAGGGAAAAAACAAGGTCCAAAGTATGTCCTTTCTCATGAGTAGGGCCTGAGATATCCTGCATAAAATTAAATGAGTCCATTAAGTCTGAAATCTCCTTGACCAAAAGTTTCCCAGGACAGCAAATATGAATATTAAAATCCCAACAATTAAATGTGTGGTGAATTAATTGATTTTAAGTCTTTCATTATGATTCGTGGGAGTGCCCATGTCCATGTTTTTTTCAAAAATCTAGTTTAAAGTGCCCCTATTATGGGTTATGAAAGGTTCATATTTTGGTTTTGGGAGTCTCCAACAACAGGTCGACATGCATGCAAGGTCAAAAAACATCATTTTCATTTTCTTATAATATGCATTCGTTCAACGATTCATTTTTCCAAACTCCTCCTTTGATTGGTCGATTTCATTTAAACCAGTGTTTGTGAGCTTTTAACGCTCCAAAAGTGGCACCTAGTGGCAAACAATGAATTTGCATTTTCATTCAGACCAACGTGAAAATCCAAGTTTTCCCAGGTCTGCGCGCAACAAGTGGGCGGGCAATATGCAAATTTTTCATTTTGATGTCAACATTAAAAACAACTCCTTTCAATGACTCAGAGTCGACTCTTTCTTTTGAGAGACAATAACTTTATACACGGTGCACTTTCAGATTTAAAACTTTGCAGGATGTTTTCATTCACTTAGAGCTGATACACACTGCATGAAAGCTCATTTTCAAAAATCCATAATATGGGCACTTTAAACCATGTGTAGTTTTTAGAAATGTACTTTAAAATACTCTAATGTCATGAGGTGTAACCAAGTAAAAAGTTGTTTACTTACTGCATCTTAAGTATATATAATTTAATAGATTGTGAATGAATGAATGAATGAAGTACCACATGACTTTTTACTGAAGTAACCTTGCCTTGTCATTAAAAGGTTAAATTATTTGATATTTAGAGATTTGTTGACCTGTTTTATTATTATTTTCCTGCATGTTGGTTGCATCACATGACTTTGCTTTGATTTATATTACAAATAATAATAAGCACTTTTGTGAAGTGCTTATTATTACAAGGCCCCCGGCCTTGTTGGCGGAGTTAGGTAGCACGTCAGTCTCATAATCTGAAGGTCGTGAGTTCGAGCCTCACACGGGGCAGCGTGGTGCTTTTTTGGGGATTGTGAATGAACTGCACTCTCACCACCTTCGATACCATGACTGAGGTGCCCTTGAGCAAGGCACCGAACCCCAAATTGCTCCCCGGGCGCCGGAACAATGGCTGCCCACTGCTCTGGGTGTATGTTCACTACTGTGTGCATGCACTTGGATTGGTTAAATGCAGAGGACAAATTTCGAGTATGGGTCACCATACTTGACAATACATCGCATAAAAAATAAAAAAAAAGAAGATGTTTTTGCCTAAGAAATAATGATATTTTTGCCAAAATATTTAATAACATTTTCTTCTATAGAACTTTCCATAAAATTTCCATAAAATTCACCACTTCCTTCCAAAACAATATCAAAATTCATTTTAATTGAGAAACTGAAAACCTGCTCATCATAAAAAAGAAGTTTCTAAGTCATTGTATGTGTGAAGTGCATTTCTTGGCAATAATGTACCAGAACCAAAGCAAAAGATCCAGAAACATGTTCTACCTTGCAAAATCATGGTCACTCTAAAAGTTAAAGCTCAGTGGAAACAAACAATCACTGTGTTTTATTCCACTGAAGTAGCATTATGTTTATATCCAGAATTATGCCAGGAACTGGTTTAACTGTCTGCATTTGCACATTTGTGTATATTTAGCGTAGTGCCTTGGCTTTATTTTGATGGCCCATGTCTGGGTAACACCTGTAGGACAGAGAGCTCCCTACGAAGGATGTTTGTAGATGCAGTCGAGTCTGAGGTTTACCTTCCTGACTCCAGCATGGCTGCTTATGGAAATAAACACGCGCCTGACCCCCAGGCTTTAGTACTCAGGCACTTGACTCATGCTGTGGTCACTGTTTGACTGCGCAGAAACCAAACACTCAAGCCTGCCGGGTGGCAGTTTGGGCAGCTGTAGAGACGGCCAACAGAGTTAAAGCTGGTGCCTTCTCAATGGAAGCCACAAACCTCAAATGTAGCAGAATGTTAGACTTATTGTGTTAATTTTATCTATAAACAGAAGTATAAAAGTTACTGTTAACAAAAGTAAGTCAAAGTCAACATGAGTTAAAAAGGGACCCTATTTTGCTTCTTAGGACACATTTCCAGTCATTCCCAGAGCCCCAAAAGATACATGGTCATAAAAAGGGGGGGTCACTCTCCCAGAGAAACTTAGCATTCACTTGCAAAACTTTAGCAAAACCTGTCCTATAATAATAATATAAGTTAGGAGAGAAAAAAAATAACTGTTTCACTACGTTTCTCATGGTACGCAAATGTTTTGCGACAAGAACGTAAAGTTTCTTGCGTAAACACAATACTTTTAAGAGAGAACACGAATGTTTCTTGCATGAATACAATATATTGGAGCAAGAATGCAAATGTTTTGCCAGAGAACACAAAATGTCTTGCATGAATGCAATACTTTTGTGTGAGAATGCAAAAACCTTGAAATATAATTTTTCCAGACCCAGAAACGTAGTAAGGACATGTCCATGTGACATCAGTGGTTCAACCGCTATTTTACGAAGTTACGAAAATACTTTGTGTGCACAAAGAAAACAAAAATAATGACTTTATTAAACAATTATTAGAGAGTACCATGATGCATATGCGTGCTTAGTTGTTATTTTTTTTTAAGTTGTTATTTTTGTTTTCTGTGCGCAAAAAAAGTTTTCTCGAAGCTTCGTAAAATTACAGTTGAAACTCTGATGTCACATGGACTATTTTAATGATGTCCTAACTACATTTCTGGGTCTGGGAACATTTCAGTTGTGTTGCTGCCTATGGAGGTTCAGAAAGCTCTATGACTTCATAAAAAATAAATAAATAAATAAATAAACTTAATTTGTGTTCTGAAGATTAACAAGGTCTAACGGGTTTGGAACAACATTAGGGTGAGTAATTATAATGAAAGAATTTTCATTTTTGGGTAAACTTTCCCTTTAAATATAGTGTCTACATGACCTTTTATTCTGCTATTGTAAATTTAATAAAGAAACTTTAGAGTGCAGACTTTATATTTATTATTTCTTAGAAGAAAAAAAAAACTAACAATACTATTTGAAAACTTTGAAATTTGAAAACTTGGTCACACTTTGGTTTAGGGACCAGTTCTCACTATTAGCTAACTATAAACTACAGCTTTTGCCTCAATAAACTCCTAAATTGCTGCTTATTAATAATTAGTAAGGTTTAGTATAGTTTTTTATTTTTATTTTAGGTATGGAGTAGATTAAGGGAACTTATGGTCGTGTAGAATAAGGCATTAATATATGCTTTATTAGTACTAATAAACAGCCAACAAGCTAGCATGGAAATAAACAACTCATTAATAGTGAGAATTGGTCCCTAAACTAGTGTTACTAAAAAACCTTTTGTCCAGCACGTGAATGTCATGTAGTACAACCAAGTCATGTGGAGCAACCATCATGCAGTGAAAAAAAACAACAACAACAAAAAACAGAATTAAGAAATCATTCTCACAACTTATTTATTTTCCTCATTTTAGTTTAGTTGTGGCCATATTTAACTAAATTAAAAAGAGTGAATGAATTAGTACAACACGGCCATGATTTAACTAAAATGTAAATTCTTAATTTGTGGCCATGATATCTATTTTTTTTCTACATATTTAAGTTGATATATCACTTAAACTATTAAATAATTTGAGATTTTTTGGCTCCCCAAAAACATGAAGATGTTTATGAATTAAAACTTTGCAAATTAAACAAGCTTTACATTGAAAAGTATATTTAAGCCTTTTTGAAAATTAAGATGTGTACACTCACACGCATTCATGGGAATATGGTATTATTTTTTTTAAATTTTAATTTATCTTTGTTTATTGTCTTAGACACTCATTAGTTTCAGCTGTGCCCTAATGAGTTATCTCATTATCCCTACTACTTAAGTCCTGTTTGAGTTTCACTGTTGGGTTTCATATGTGCAATGGTTGTGTTTCTGGTCTGCTTGTAGTTGGATTCACCCTGTTCAGATTATTAAAGACTATCATTTGATCGCTTCTTCCTCGTCATTGTGTGTGTTTCACAACCACATTGTTACGGAAGACCCAACCAAGATTAGATGAGCAGCGTGTTTGTTGAAACGTTTTTGTTTGATTTTTTTTTTGCGAGTACATGTTTTTGGTTTTGTGTGTTTTGTTTCTTTCTGCACTATGGACCACTTGGCAGCAGTCAAACTGTTAGGCCTTGAGCAGAAAGACTGCTCCCTCAAGGAACATTTGGAGGAGTTTCTCGGCCTCGTGCCAGCAACATTGACCCCGGACGACTGCCTCTGCAGCTTCCTGCATCCCAGCCTTAACACTGCCACCATTGCGTAGCTGTCCAGGGAAGTCCCTTGAGGGAGCTTCGCCAAATACACCGAGTTGGTGCTGGTGTCCTGTCATTCGCTGCTCACAGTGGACATTGTCGACGATAACACCAGCCCCCAACCCCCAGCTGAGCACCACCAGTCACCACCGTAGACAACAAGCCCATCTCTGCCGCAACATGTGAGCTAGCACCATTGGGGGCATTACCAGGTGTGCATGCCGACTGCGTCTCCTATCACTGAGGGAGTGCTGTTGGAGTTTGAAGGAAAGGAGTTGAGCCCCACCCTCCCTCCCTCCCTTCACTGAGAGTGGGTGTTTAATCTCAGCGCTGTTTGACAATAGCTGTGTTTCCATTACCCTTTAAATTGCACAAACTGAAATTGTGAATTGAAAATACGGTCAATGGAAACACGTCAATTTCACAAAAACTCCCACATATTGCAAAAAAAGTTTTTACACTCGCATGAGGTGGTTTTTCAGGCAATTCGAAAAATGAATATTTTTTTCGCATTTACAGGTCACCTGGTGAACGTAAAAGTCACATGATCATTCTTTAATGAACTATAACCTTCAAGAAACACCTCATACGTGGCTGCTCTCAAGTATAAGGGGCTTTCCTTGCTGTTAATGCTTGGATAGCCCCTTATTTACACTGCACACGTCTGCGGCGGATTATGATGCTTGTGTTTATATATTTCAGAAGCGGCACTCCATGCTGCTTCGTTAAAGATACACACCTACATCTCCTTTGATTAAAAATGATGGCTGGCTAGTGCGGTGGCTGTGATATATGTAAACCTACCAACATCCGTCGTCATGACTTATCGCGAAATGACACCGTTTCCATTAACCAATGTTATGTGACTAAAACATAATTTTTTCCTCTCACGATAAATCATGGCGGCAGATTTTGGTAGGGTTATTACGTATATCGCAGCCACTGCATTGGCCATTAAATTTAATTGAAGGAGGCGTATGCGTGTATCTTTACAGAAGCAGCGAGGAGAGCCGCTTCTGGGACGCTTCTGAAAAGTGCCGCAATGCAGCTGGTATAAACACCAGCATTGACTAGAGTGGCCACGATCAGCTCTGGTAGCCATGTCGGCGCCGTAATGCAGTGTAAATAAGCATTAATGGCAAGGAAAGCCACTTATACTTGAAATTGGTCATGTATGAAGTGTTTCTTGGAGGTTATGGTACATTGAAGAATGATCATATGACTTTTTACATGCGTCATGTGACCTGAAAATGCGGGGGAAAAAAAAATTCCATTACAGTTTTGCAAAATATTCCTTTTTCGAATTGCCTGAAAAAGCACCTCATGCGAGCAAAAAAAAAACAAAACTTTTTTGTAATTTACACGTTTCCATTCAGCATATTTCAAATCGTAATTTCAATTTACACAATTCTAAGGGTAATGGAAGCGCAGCTACTGTTGGGTCTCAAATGTGCAATGGTTGTGTTGCTTGTTTGCTTGTAGGTGGATTTACCCTGTTTGAATTATTAAAGACTGTCATGTGATCTTCACCTTTGTTATCGTGTGTGTTTCACAACCACACTGTTACAACATGACATTTTTTAGAGTCACTAAATTTAAACTTTTCTTGAAAATGGCACAAAAGGTTTTCAAAAACATATGAAACCAACATGAACACTTGATACGTGTGTTTTAAACAAATTACTGAAAGATTGTTCCTTTGCTTTATGGTGGACACTCATGTTATTGACCTGATTGCATTTATCTGGAACAGTCTTCCGCAAGTGCTTTCCAAAATGCCACTACAATCTGGATTCAAACCTGGAAATATTGTCTAAGTAAACCAGATATAAACCATTAAAAAACCTCCAAGACTAAAAATATGACTCTTTCTCAAATCTTCATAAGTAATATGGACAAGACCGTGCCAGTCTCCAAAGACTGCTTACTTTTCAAAACTAAACGCAGATGTTGCATCAGTCTGAAAGAAAGGAGAGATGATTTATATTAATAAGTTTGGACGTTCAGAATTTTAAATGCATTGAGGCCTTTTTTCTTCTTTGCATGAAAAGGAATGCTTAAGGGGCTAGCAAAACTATTTTACGTCAGTCATTTATTGCTCTGGCGCTCTTTAGAGGTTAGAAAGTCTGCCAGCTATTGTTTGGCGTTATGTAGAGGATGGGTCACAACAGGCAATGTGAGTGTTACTGGGAAATAAAACTGCTGCTTTATGCTAATGCTAACTGGTGTTTCTGCAGTTTCGGTTGAATCTCCAATGCATCTGAATCTTCAGTTTGAGTATTTTCTTTATGTAGTGAAAGTATGAAATAGTAAGTAATAGTCATATCTAGTCATTTAGGCTCTGGAAACTCCATGCATTGGTCTATGGAGTTTGATGATATTACTTTAACTGTCTTCTGCTCATTTTCCCTCATGAAGTGCTCTACCAGATGTAAAGAGTTTCTTGTTTACTGGAAACCTACTTCCATTGCTATTCTGAGATTTCAATTCACATAAATGTCATGATGTCATGTATGGCTCAAGTTCATTTTGATTGTACATATGGATTTGTGCTCTTGTCTCGTATTGTTATTTTGAGATGATGACTGAATGGATCGGACATCTTTTAGAGTCATGTGTGAAACTGAGGAAATATTATAGACATTTTATCCATAAAAACTGTACTTTAACTACTTCTTTCTGCTTTACATGTCAACTTTTCCGAATTTATTCTTACAAAATTTGCTCTTGAACCTAAACTCTTGTATATGTATTGATTCACATGCAGTTTAGTGATTCATCACTTTTCCAGTGGTTGTGGTTTCAAAAGTATTTTCTCATTTTCTACACTGGCATTTCAAAACATTCCTTGAACAAATATTGTACTGAAGTAGTTTTGAAATGAATTAACTTACAAAATCAGCTTAAAGCAATTGAGGGGGAAAACAGTGCACTTTATTTATTTTATTAGGGAATCAACTACTCATCCCATAAAGCACTGCAAATGACAACTGAGCTGAAAAAGAGTATTTTAATAGTGCTTAATAGGAATGTCTACTCAAAATCATTTTAAAATGCATGGTTTCTTCTACTTTTGTATTCATGGTGGTCTCGTATGGTGTGAAAAACTTCAACATCAATTTCAAGAAAATTTTAAATTAAATTATACTAATGTCATATGGTGTAACCATCAAGTAAAAGGTAATATATAGACATATTATTGACATTAAAAATATTATTTATTTATAATTAGTTTATGTATTTAGTTTTTATTTTTATATATTCATTTATTTATTTTTTTTGTAATTTTCATTACTATTTTGGTCATTTTATTGGGGTTTTATTTTGTTGGGTTTTTATTATTCATATTAATCTTTTAATATGTATATATATTTTCTATGTATTTATTTATTTAAGCATATATTATAGATTATGTGAGTGTGTGTTATTTATTTATTTATCTATTTAATCACATTAATCTAAATGAAAATTAGAAATTTCGCTTTTTCAACAAGCTGAAATTGTTTTATTTTTTAAAAATATTTTGTTTCATTAAAAGTTTCATTTCATTTTCATATAACACATTTAGTTAACATTGGTTTTATTTTTATTCATTTTTTATGGTTTTAGTTTTAACTGAACTGTATTTTAATGTATTTAAAAAAAAAGGCTAAAAGTCATGTCATTACTTAACAGTTTTCAAAATGTTTGCACAAGTTCAAATATGACAGTTATACACAACAGTGAACATAGTAGTGCAACAATGAATGAGACTTTTACTTTCAAAACACTGCATTTACTACAGTTTTTGTATCCAAAACAACTGTAGTCTGTTTTTTTGGATAATACCACTTCCATAATAAAGGCTATGGGAAAATCTCAGAAGGAGAATGGAAAATCGAGCTCAAACTGGGCTTAAATCTTACCACAACTCATTATTAGCTTAATCTCAAGTTCAGCCCTTGAAAGCGGTGCCTACCATAACAATGGCCTGACGTGTCTCAGCTAGCCGAGGATAGAGTTTCCCTGCTCATATTTTGGTACGTGCAGTGCGGTCACATCATGTGAGGCCTTCGCTTCATATTTCCTCTTTTATTAGCTGCTTGATTTGCCACAAATGATTGTGGCGTCCGCAGTGCTGTTTAACATCTTGTCCATGAGATATAGATGAGACGCTCTTTAAGCCTCATTAACAGCGAGCACTGAGCCTTTCAGGATTTAAAGTCCAGAAACCTTCCTGGATTCGTTCATGCTATAGTCTCTCCTGTCTCTTTCTCTGTCTCTCTCTCTATTTTTACAACATTAATTCTCCACTACCTCACTGAAGAAAAATGCTGCTTACGTTTATTTCCCACCAAACGATCCAAGGGTGCCGAGTTAGTCAGCAAACCGTCAATTACTATAGTAAAATCACTGTAACGCATGGACTTAAACTGGCTTATTGTTGTCATAAAACGACGGCAACCGCACTAAAATAAAAAACAACATTGTTCTATAAATGGTTACATTTAAGAATAAGAATAATTATGGGTTGGGAGTGTGGCCAAAGAATGATTTTCAGTATTTTTGTCTTGTTTTCTAGTAAAAATATCTATAGTAAATATCCTTTAAAAAAGAGAAAAAAGCTCCTCAGAAGTGCAATAAAACAAGTCTGAATAGTTAATGTGATTTTTTTTTTTCTTCTAGTTTTAGTGGAAACCAAGAGAGCAATTCTGATTTACTGATTCAAAAAAGTATCTATAAAGTATGTAAAATGTCTATAATATATTAACTGTATTTTTATTTTGAAATTTATGGCTGCGTTCTAAAATACGATGGAGGTTTTTAGAGCCAAGTCAAAATGACAAGAATAAAGTCAAAATATTTAGAGAATAAAGTTGAAATTATGAGAATAAAGTCGAAGTATTTCGATGCAATACATGCGCAATACAGGCTATACTTTCAAAATCTCGTAAATGCTATGACTAAATTCTCATAATTTTATCTTTATTCTCATTTTTGACTTTATTCTCAAAATATTTCATCTTTATTCTTGTAATTTTGACTTTATTCTTGAAATATTTCAAATTTATTCTCGTAATTTTGACTTTTTCTCAAAATATTACAACTCTAATCTTGTAATCTTAGATTTTTCATTTTTTAACGTGGCACTAAAACGCCATCGTAATATATTTAAAATTTAATTTAAAAAATACAAATAATTTAAAATTTAAATAATTTAAAGGGGTCATATGATGTTGCTAAAAAGAACATTATTTTGTGTATTTGGTGTAATACAATGTGTTTATGTGGTTTAAAGTTCAAAAAAACATTATTTTCCACATACTGTACATTATTGTTGCTCCTCTAAGCCCCGCCTTTCTGAAACGCGTCGATTTTTACAAAGCTCATCGTTCTGAGAAGCGAGGCCTGCTCTGATTGGCCAGCTGTCCACTGCGTTGTGATTGGCCGAATACCTCAAGCGTGAGACGGAAATGTTACGCCCCTCACCGTATTGTGATGGCGTTTCACGGCGCGATGAAACTAAAACATTAAAACCCATTACAAACGAGGCATTTGTTGCATCCAGTGGGGACATAATTACTGATTATAATGACTTATACTGTCTTTTTACGCGTCGCGTTGCATCGCGCTGCGTAAACATTACCATGTCTGCATTTGTGATTGGAGAAACACAAACAACAAGCACTACTCTACACTGCTCAAAACTATCGTTTGAATTGTCAGTGGCAGAAACATACTTACAGGCTGTGAGTCAGAAGCGCCAGACTGTCCTTGCAAAGTTGGAATTGCCCCACTTTATAGAAACAGCCTTTGTGCGAGCCAGCATTGTAGCTTCCAAGTTCAGGAAATAGTCCTCTGTAAAATGTGCTGCACACACTCGAATATTTGCATTGTACTGCTCTGGAACAGTGTTGTAAATACAACTTAACCACTGATTTCTAGTTGTGTCCTCTTTTGGAAGCCCAAACAAAGTAGTTTCGCTTTCACAATGAAACAGCGTCTCCAGGACATGGCGCCGGCGGCAGCAACAATACTACAGCCAGAATAAAAGTCCCGCCTTCTTTCACTGCGTGTACGTTTGGGTGGTGTTATGAAAATCTCCTCACGTCGTGACGTAGAGATGTGGGGCGTGTTTGAACGAGCCGTTTTAGGGGGGCGAGGCAGAGTCTTAACTTTGATCAAGAATATCTCTTTGGTTTTGAGACTTTAGTCTTTGCAACTTCAGGGATCTTATCTATGCACGAACAGCTTGTAACACTCCAAAGAGAAAGGAAAACTTGAAATCGCATCATATGACCCCTTTAAAAATAGTGCTGTTTATCTAAAATTTAGGGCCAGATTTACTGACAGCTTGCGCCAGCACAAACCGTCTTTTGGCGTTAAAACAGTACTGTCAGGACGCACTGTGAAGAATTAGCGCTGAAAAGGCGTGGACACAGTTATTTTTGTGCCTAACCTTACTGAATATGCATTTGTAGGAGTTTCCTTTTCAGACTCAAAATTTACAGGAGGAGAGTATTAAAATGAATCACGCAACGTGATTTACTAACGTTTGCACTCGTCAAATCACTGGTATTTGCTCCATTATTTAATGCCCAAAAAAAACATGTCTTAAAGCAGGTGGTAATTTGCGCTGCTCTTGGTAGATTGCGCTGGTCATTATGGAAATGATCTGGCTGTGTCTGTGTTCTTTAATGTGTTCATTGTCAGTAAATCACACGCTGAATTTTCTCCTCCCATCCACGCTTTTATGGAATGGCGCTCTAACGCTAATCTGCCCTGTTTAGTAAATTTGGCCCCTAATGTTAAGTGTTAAAAACCCAGATTAAACAAAGGAAAATCAATATTAACAAAAAATAATAGTGTAAATTTGCTTCCATTTTTAGTGTAATGCAAAAGAACAATACTGATTAAGAAAATGTTGTTATATATATATATATATATATATAAGCCACATTTGAAGATTTTGTAAAACAGTTGATATCACACATCTGTGATCACACATCACTACAGTTCTATAAAAATATCTTTATGGGACGTTTCTAGGGAACCGTAAACAACTAAACACTGCTTGCCAGCACATCCTTTAATAACAAGTTCTTCCTCATCTTGACTCTTCATGTTTCATTGTTTCATATGCAAATCATGTAAAATACTTATTCAGTCAGAATTTAGAGGTGTGAATCATATATATATATATATATATATATATATATATACATACATACATACATACATATATATATTTATATATATTTTTTTCTTCAAATCGCACAGTTAAAATTATAATGAAGTACTTCACATGCACTTTATTATGCTCGTCCACATCAAAATAAGTGTACTTCTCATGATAACATATTATCAAAACATAATTTAAAATGTACTTTCAAGTAAAAGTTTTATTTTGACAGAGTGCACTTCTTAAAAGTCTACTTAAGTGTGTTAAGAAACAATCACTTCAGTACACTTAAGTGGCCCTTTGTTTCCATTCTTATTAAATATTAAAATATATAAAAATGTACTTTTATAGTAGATATGAAGTGCACATTCAGTACAATCAAGTACACTTGTTTTTCACAAGAGAAAAGCACGATTTTGACATTTCAGGGCTGTTCGTATCCTCAACAGAAGTATGAAACCTTGCAAGAACTGGAGAGCTTGACGTTTCGCACACGCTGGATTGATTTTCAAAGTCACAACAAGAAGCAAAAAGCAGTACGTTTGGAGCGCCGCTTTTTAACCGTTGCATGAAAAACACACATTAGCGCAATTCGCCACATCAAAGAGCAGCTCTCAGGAGAGCCGGGAACAGAAAGGAAGAAAAGCAAGGAGGAAGAGCGCTGGGCTCAAACAAAAGCGGCGGATTTGGAAGAAGTCGAGGGGTTTCCTGGCCCTGTGTGGTCCCGCACCCTCAGCGCGAGCCTATGAGCTGTCAGGGGCCCCGGCTCGCAACACACCCCGGGTTTAAAAAGCAGGGGCTGGAGGTTTGAGGAGACACTCCTTCCCTGCTTTCCTCTGCGGATCGGGATGTGTTTGCTTTACAGCCGGGCCCCTGGCGTGCTGCTCCTGCTGGCCCTCCTCCTCCTGAGCACCAGCTGCACTCTGGATCCCGTGGGTAAGGACACAGCGCTCCTATTGTCCGCATCTCTAAAGTTAGCACAGGTAACGTCCTCTGAAAGTGAGCTGAAAGTGAACTGTAGTGTAGTTTTGCACTGCTTTGTGGAGACTCTGTGCTCCGGGGCTCTCAGGTCTTGTCAAGGCAGGTTCTTCAGGAGAGTTTCTGAGAAACACAGGTTGCTTATGGCGTGGTGTTTGTTTTGGTAGCTGAATGGGAGAGGGAACCGGCGTACTGGAACGATCAGGCCCGGCGGACGCTGCAGGCTGCCCTCACGCTGCCACTGCGAGCGCATCGCGCCAAAAACATGCTCCTCTTCCTCGGCGACGGTGAGTTACGGACACAACCCAACACTGCTGGGCAGTCTGTGAAACTACACTCCTTCAGTGCAATATAGTGGCATTTTTGAGTAAGTGTTAATGGGTTGTTTTCGGTCTATTATATTACATTACCAGTCGAAAGTTTTTGAACATAATGTTTTTTTTTTAAAGAAGTCTCTTCTGCTCACTAAGCCTGCATTTATTTGATCCAAAGTACAGCAAAAACAGTAAAATTCTGAAATATTTTTACTATTTAAAATAACTGTTTTCTGTGTGAATCTATGTTAAAATGTAATTTATTTCTGTGATCACATCTAAATTTTCAGCATCATTACTCCAGTCTTCCGTGTCACATGATCTTCAGAAATCATTCTAATATGCTGATTTTCTGTTCAAGAATTTATTATTATTATTATCAATATTTAAAACAGTTGAGTACATTTTTTCAGGATTCTTTGATGAATAGAAAGATCCAAAGATCAGCATTTATCTGAAATAAAAAGCTTTTGTAACATTATGCACTATACCATTCAAAAGCTTGGAGTCAGTATATTTTTATGTGTTTTTGGGAAAGAAATCATAGAAATTAATAATTTTATTTAGCAAGTATGCTTTAAATTGATCAAAAGTGATGATAAAGACATTTATAATGTTACAAAAGATTTCTATTTCAGATAAATGCTGTTCTTCTGAACTTTACATTCATCAAAGAAACCTGAAAAAAAATCTACTCAGCTGTTTTCAACATAATAATAATAATAAATGTTTGTTGAGCAGCAAATCAGCATATTAGAATGATTTCTGAAGGATCATGTGACACTGAAGACTGGAGTAATGATGCTGAAAATACAGCTTTGAAATCACAGGAATAAATTACATTTTAAAATATATTCAAATAGAAAACAGTTATTTTAAATAGTCAAAATATTTCTAAATTTTACTGTTTTGCTGTACTTTGGATTAAATAAATGCAGGCTTGGTGAGCAGAAGAGACTTCTTTAAAAAACATTAAAAATCTTACTGTTCAAAAACTTTTGTTGACTGGTAGTGTATATCATATCATATCATATCATATATTATATTATATTATATTATATTATATTATACATAAATATAAAAGATGTAAGTACAGCTATGGAAAAAATTAAGAGACCACTTGAAAAATTCTCAGATTTCTCAGATGGATTTATGATTTATAGATACATGTTTAAGTAAAACATAGTTTTTGTTTTATTCTGTAAACTACTGCTGACATTTCTTCCTAATTTTAAATAAAAATGTTGTCATTTAGAAAAAAAAAATACATATTCGAAAAGATGTCATGTTTTCAAATGTTTATATTTATTTTTAAAACACAATACCAATCTTTTAACTTCAGAAGAGTTAAGAAATTAATATCTGGTGCAATAACCCTGATTTTCAGTCACAACAACTGAAAACATTTGTTATTTTCACTAGCTGTCATTCATTTTCTGCAAAAACAAAACAACAACTCTAAATGCCTTTTAAATTTTAAATAATGTTGTCATTTAGAGCTTTTTAAATTTATTTTGCATAAAATGATCAAAGTGGTCAGAATAACAAAATAGATGCCAAATATTGATTTCTCAATTCTTCTGAAGTTAAAACATTGGTATTGTGTTGTCTGAAACTGAATGTAAACATGTCTGAAAACATCAGACACGTTTATATTTATTTTTAGACAACTTCAGAGGAGTTAAAAAATCAATCTGCGAAACAAAAATAAACAAACATACAAACAAAAAAGCTCTAAATGACACTATTTTCATTTGAAATTTGGAAGAAATGTTATCAGACCTTTATAGAATAAAACAAATTCAAACCCATACCTAGTAAATCCATAAATGAATATATGGATGTGTATATAAATATAAGCATTCATAAGTACTATTTTCTCTTTACATCAAAAATGATACTTTATACAATATTATGAGAGTATACATCTAAATTTATATCTAAAATTTTACACTGCATATCTCTAATTCTTTTCATCACTCTCGTGCTCTCACTCAGTTATAAAAACTCATTTTTTCATGTCTGTTTAGGTTCTATTTGATAAGCTTCAGTGGAATAATATGCAGTTACTGTCGATGTTCCTGATCCACCTGTTGGGTCTGTTCTGTGATAATGATTGGTTGACTGTATATTACCCCTTCCGCATGTGCCTGTTACTGCGTAGCCTGTATTTTACGCTGGAGTTCATGAGTGCTGTGATGTTTCTCTGTCGATCTGTCAGGGATGGGAGTGTCGACGGTTTCAGCCGCCCGGATACTGCAAGGTCAGATGGAAGGACAGTCAGGGGAGGAGACTGTTTTGGCCATGGACACATTTCCATACGTCGCCCTGTCAAAGGTCTGACGCTTCTCTTTAATCACTCAGATAATTCATAGCAATCTTGTTGTGCAGTTTCATAAAGACAGGTTTGGGCTGTCAGACAAATGCCAATGAGATGTGCATGTGTGCTGCATGGAAAAAATGCTGCAGATTAGATTCCAGATAGAGACACTGAACTGGGTTTAAAAGCCTGAAAAGCAGAACAACAGCTTTAAAGTCAACATGAAAACCTATTTACTTTGCCACTACACATCTGTGTCTGTATAATGTTTCATAAAAATAGAATTTTAATACAGAATTAATTAACAGAATTATGGGGGGTCTGACCTCCGACTTAAAGATTGAAGTAAAAAAAAAAAGTGGTTCTTAAAAGTATTTATTTGTTTATTCTTAATATATAATTTTTATATGTCTATACATTTATTTATTTTTTTCTTTCTTTCTTTGTGTATGTTGTATGTGCTACTATTGGGCCTAGAGCCTGTAATAAAGATTGTATATAGTTATTATTATTATAGTAAAATATAATGTACAATTTTATTCTAATAAAATATTTAGGATTATATCTTTAGTATAATATATTTAACGGTTGACCCAGTGTTTCTGTTTCAGGCTGATCGGTGCTTTGTTTTATGGAAGCCCATTTCGGTTACAAAATTAATAATAAAATAATAAAAATCATCATCATTGGTAAATGATAATTATTACATGAAAAACTGTGAGATGTTAAGTCCTAATTATGTGATGGAAAAACAAATTTATAAGAAAAAAGTCATAATTATGAAATAAAAACTAAAAGAAATATCATAACCTTTACTTTTTATGTGATAATTTATTAGTTTTTATGCCAGTTGTTCTTATTACATAATTTTGAAGTTTTATGTCATAATTATGACTCTCATACTTTTGACTTTTCGTCGTAATTAAACTTTTTGTTATAATTTATTTATTTTTTATTCATTTATTTTGTCATAATTATGACTGAATACTTTTGAGTTTTTGTCCTAATTTGACTTTTTGTCATAATTTAATTTTTAATCATAATTTCTACTTTTTATGTCATATGATGACTCATATTTTTGACTTTGTCATCATTTTATTTTTTATCATCATTTCTAATTTTGTCATAATTATAACTGAACACTTTTGAGTTTTTGTCATAATTTAATTTTTAATCATGATTTCTATTTTTATGTCATCATTACAACTTAGTATCTCATAATTTAGATTTTTATGTCAATTATAATTTACCAAAGCATGATGTTTTTTCTTCTGTGGCAGAAATGGGCTTTCATTCTGTTTTGACAGCACCACAGGCAGAGTTTAAGATAGGAGAAGTTATCGGTTGATTGCAGATTATGCGCTCCTGATAAGTTTAGATAGCACTGCAACCTCTGATCCTGGAAAACATGAGGACGAGGGAACGCTGATTTCAGATGTGAAGTATCACTATATGAATACAGATCAGATTAGGGTCTAAGGAAATTGTATATCTACTCATTAGATGACTGAAATGCTATGTTTTGAACAACAGAACTATCAGTATTTAATATATCAAGTTTTTGTGTTTCCAAACAGACATACAGTGTTGACAGGCAGGTGGCAGACAGTGCTAGCACAGCTACCGCGTACCACTGTGGTGTGAAGGCTAACGCTAAGACGGTGGGTTTGAGCGCTAAAGCAGTGGCATACGCGTGCAACACCACATTTGGCAACGAGGTTTTCTCAGTGTTACACCGTGCCAAAGCACAAGGTATTTTCCATTTAGACTCATTATCACACTTACAGACATGCTGCCAATGTTTTTTCTGTTGCTGTTGTTCTTCTTAAAGGGACAGTGCACCCAAAAAATGAAAATTCTGTCATCATTTACTCACCCTCAAGATTTTTCAAACCTGTATGACTTTTTCTCTTCTGTTGAGCACAAAAGAATATGTTCATTTTTTGGTGAACTGTACCTTTAATCATGCAGGATGAATGTGACCCTGGAACACAAAACCTTAAGTCTTAAGTAGCACAAGTATATTTGTAGCAATAGCCAAAAATGCATTGCATGGGTCAAAATTATCCATTTTTCTTTTATGCCAAAAATCATTAGGATATTAAGTAAAGATCATGTTCCATGAAGATATTTTGTAAATTTCCTACCAAAACGTAATTTTTCATTAGTAATATGCATTGCTAAGAACTTCATTTGGACAACTTTAAAGGCGATTTTCTCAGTATTTTGATGTTTTTGCACTCTCAGATTCCTGATTTTCGGACAAATATTGTCCTATTATAACAAACCATACATCAATAGAAAGCTTACTTATTCAGCTTTCAGATGTTATTAAATCTCAATTTCAAAAAACTGACCCTTATGACTGGTTTTGTGGTCCAGGGTCACGTATGTGATGATGTGTGTTTGTGTGTGTATATATATCCAGGAAAGTCTGTTGGCATTGTGACCACCACTAGAGTCCAGCATGCATCGCCTGCTGCCGCATACGCCCACTCCGTGAGCCGCAGCTGGTACAGTGATGCAGACGTGCCCTCTGATGCCCGCCGGCAGGGCTGCACCGATATCGCCACGCAGCTGGTGACCAACACGGACATTGATGTGAGCCGTAACCCATACAGATTGATGCCATAAGATCAAAAATAACAGTTTGAGGTGCTGCATAACTGCACATGCTTACATACTGTTGAGCGCAATTTCCAAGTCCAATTCTGTCACAGTTTTGCACATTTTCTTCTGAGAGTGTACTATTGTATGTACTATATTTAATATACTATATTATATATTGGTCACACTTTAGATTGGGGACCAATTCTCACTATTAACTCACTATTAACTATGGGCAGATTTACTAAACAGGGCAGATTAGCGTTAGAGCGCAATTCCATAAAAGCGTGGATGGGAGGAGAAAATTCTGCGTGTGATTTACTGACAATATAACACATTAAAGAACACAGACGCAGCCAGATCATTTCCATAATGACCAGCGCAATCTACCAAGAGCAGCGCAAATTACCCCCTGCTTTTTTTGGGCGTTAAATAATGGAGCAAATACCAGTAATTTGACGAGCAAATCACGTTGTGTGATTCATTTTAATACTGTCCTCCCATAAATTTTGCGTCTGAAAGGGAAACTCCTACAAATGCATATTCAATAAGGTTAGGTACAAAAATAACTGTGTCCACACCTTTTCAGCGCTAATTCATCACTGCACGTCTTTAGTAAATCCTGACAGTACTATTTTAACGCCAAAAGATGGTTTGCGCTGTTAGTAAATCTGGCCCTTTGTCTTTTGCCTCAATAAACTCATAATTTGCTGCTTATTAATAGTTAGTAAGGTAGTTGTCAAGTTTAAAGATTAAAGGATCTAAAATATAGTCATGCAGAAAAAGGCATTCATATGTGCTTTATGAGTACTAATAAACAGCCAATTTGCTAATAGTATGCATGCTAGTTAATAGTAAGAATCGGTCCTTAAAATAAAGTTTTGCCTATATATGTATATGTTAATTATGGTGCTTTTTTGTTGTATTTAATGTAAATTTAACTGTTCAAGTTTGACACTTTCACCCCATTTGAGATATTTCTATTTATAAAAACATACTGCCCTGTTCTGAACAAACTTCAGAGAAGCTTTTGAATTTGAATTTATTAAGGGAAAGCCCCTTGAGATGCTTCATCTCATTTTCAAGGGGGACCCAATAGCACACACATAAAACAATACAAGATAACACACAAGTAATGTACAAAAACAAAACAAAAAAAACCTAAACAGACAAACAACAGCTCACTCCCCTATTCACCCACCCACAGTCTACAACTATAAACAAAAGCATGTACATGCAAGAAAACATACATTTTAATACAAGCATGAAAAAAAAAAATACAAACACCCTAAAAGAAAAAAAAACAAAAAAACAATAACAATAAAAATATTATTAATAATAATAATAGTAATAATAATAAATAATAAATATAAATAATTTATAAAAAAAATAGTATAAGATTAATAGAAAAATAAGACAGAAGTTGATATAACCTAAAACAATTCTCAACCCAAAATTAAAAACATAAGCAGGTTATTTTCAAATAAGATAGTAAATTAGTCCTAAAGAGACGGAAAGATGTAATTGATCTAAGAAAAGAAGGGAGATTGTTCCAGTCAGATGGAGCTTTATATCGAAAAGACCTTAGACCGACTTCAGTGAAAATTCTAGGAACAAGAAAAACTGCATATGTCGAAGGCAGTAAGTAGATGAAGATGGAACCAAAAATTATTATAAATAAGAAGGACAATTAAAATAAATACATTTGAAGAGAAACTGAAACCAGTGATATTGCCTTCTAGAATTAGGTTGAAGCCAATCAAAAGCTTCATACAACATACAATGATGAGTTCTATAAGGACATCTTAAAACAAACCTACATAAAGAATTATGAAGAATAGGTTTTAAATTGGTATCAGAAGTGTTTTGATAAATAATATCTGCATAGTCAATATGAAGAATTAGTTGGGAGATTAATCTTTTCCTTACTTGAAATGAAAAGCAATTAATTGAACGATAGAGAGAACTTAGACACCCATATGATTTTTTAATAATACAATCAATGTGATGCTTAAAAGACAATTCAGGATTGAGCCAAAGACCAAGATATTTAAATAGGACAATTTTAGATAGAAGTGACCCATCTTCAAAACTAATATCTAAATCAAAAGAGTGAGGACGATGGAATCTTTTAAAGAACACCATACTACAGGACTTCTTTTTGTTAATAACAAGTTTGTTTTTGTAAAACCAATCCTTTAAGGAGTTAAAGTCTGACTGCAGAGAGGACTGAATAAATGAAATATCAGAATGGGAAGAATAAATAACAGTATCATCTGCATAAAGCTGAATAGAAGAGTGTGAACAAATTTTGGGAAGTTCATTAATAAATAAACAAAAAAGCAAAGGACCAAGTGTTGATCCTTGGGGAACACCCTTATCAATAACCAAATAATCCGAGTTCGAGCCTTGAAAGGAAACATATTGTTGTCTGTTATGAAGATAAGAATTAAACCAAAGAAGAGAGTTTTGATCGAAGCCTAAAGAGTGTAACTTATCAAGCAGAAGATAATGGTCCACCATATCAAATGCTTTAGAAAGATCGATAAAAATAGCACCAGTAGGTTGACATTTATCAAAAGAAATAAACAAATCATTGGTAAATTTCATTAAAGCTGTGGTGGTGGAGAAGTTAGGTCTAAAACCTGACTGAAATGGAGACAAAATATTAAACTGATTAATATAGTTGGATATTTGATTAAAAATTAATTTCTCAAAAACCTTTTGTTTTTAGCTTGTAGCATAGCCAGCTAGTTTTTTAAACCAGTTGCTTGATTGTTGTTTAACTACTTCCTTATGATTCAGCTTAGTAAGTTAAAGGTCCAAAGCAGCTTTTCCACCAATATAATAACTAATTTAAATACACAATGGACCCTTTCAAAGACTGTGATGATGCTTTTCCATAGTTATTAACATCATAAATCTAGCAATGTTTTTTATATATTTAATTTTTGAATGTAGGTTTACAACATTATACTTTGTCTTTTACTACCTTGGCCTTGAGGGTACATTTACACGACAACAATATACTAAAAGCGGATTTTTTTTAAAAAAGTTTTGTGTACAGGTGACAAAACGTACAAAAGTTCTCAAAATGACTAAAAACGCTGTTTTACTCATGCCAGGCCAGTAGGTGGCAATGTCACTTTGTAAAGAAACACTACGCATCTGCACACAAACCTACAGACTGAACGTGTAATACACATGTGCATGACATCTCCGTTTTCACAAATTCACATTTTTGTAGTTTATCCAGAGACGATAACGATCGGTTTTCAAAAAATTGCATTTTCAGGCCTTAAAAACACTGTTCTCATGTAAATGAACAGCCAACACCCATTAAAAGCTTTCCATTTTTAAACCTTTTCCATGTAAACGTTACCTACATTTCGTTACCTAGTTAACGCTGTTGTGTGGATGTTTCTAATACAACGGCTGTGAACATAATGGCAAATTTGACGTCTTTCTCTTATTTGACGCCCGTAATCAATCTCTTGTTATTTTCTCTTCTTTTGTAAAGTCATAGAAATGCAATTATGGATTTTTTTTTTTTTGAAAATGGGAATGCAAAATAATAGATATGCAAAATAATAGATATGTTGCATATTCCATTCACCACTATAAAAATTTACACAACTATGATGACTTCAACTTCTGAGAACCTGGAAATGTGAAAAGTGTCCATGGCGTCATTTAAATACCAAACGCATAATTGAAATAATTTAAATTTCTGTCAAGAAACCTGAAAATGTTAACATTTTTGAGATATTTTTAAGAGATTTTTGAGAAGTTCGCAAATTTTGACTATGTGTCTCCATCGTAGGTAATTCTTGGTGGTGGCCGCATGTACATGACACCCAAGCGTACCCCTGATCCAGAATACCCGTCTTCATCCTCTCGCAAAGGGGATCGCAAAGACAAAAAGAACCTCATTGACATCTGGCTGAATGCTCGTAAGGTATCTCCAAGAAATCCATTTATTGTGGAACTAATTGTGTTTGTAAACCACCACTACAGTTAACATGATTATGTGTTTTGTTTATTAGGGAAGGAACGCCCAATATGTCTGGAACAAAGAGCAGCTTAATGCAGTGAATGTTAAAACAACAGACCGCCTGATGGGTAATGCCAGTTTTCAAGGTTTCCACATTGACTTACTGACAGTATTTGTCTGTCGATATGACATTCTCATTCATATTTCTCAATCAGGTCTGTTTGAACCCAAAGACATGAGGTTTGAAGTGTTTAGGAATCGCACCCGTGACCCCTCTATTGTGGACATGACAGAGAAAGCCATTCAAATCCTCAGCAAGAATCCCAAAGGGTTTTTTCTCTTTGTGGAAGATGAGTATTTATCATTTACTCTGGTATTACAGTTTTATCAAGATTCTCTGCTAATAGTGAATCATGTGTCTGTTTGTGCTTTACGAGGTAGAATAGACCATGGACACCATGATGGGGTTGCCAAACTTGCTCTGACTGAAACCATCATGTTTGACCGGGCCATCCAGAGAGCGTCTGAGCTGACCAGTGAATTGGACACTCTCACTGTTGTCACTGCAGATCATTCCCATGTCTTCACTTTTGGTGGAAATACCCCCCGAGGGAACCCTATTTTTGGTATATACTGGCCTACTTTATGTCATGGAATTGAAATAATGACAATGCCATTTCTGTCATGACAACTCTCAGAGAGTTTAGCATGGTGATATACATTGCAGTGTTAATGTGTTTGGTCTTGGTGGAATGGATCTGCTACGCTGCTGCTGCTGCTGCTGCAACAGAGCAAGTACCGAGACTTGCTACTGACAATACATCCCATCTCCAATGCTGCACATATAACATATATGAAATAACCCCTATATATAACATACATGAAACCACCCCGTAGCAGATCTATACAGGTGGAGCTGGGGAGATGGAGGGTTTTGACGCTGCAACTGTTACAGCAAGCACTGGCCAAGTATTTGAATAAGGAGCAGCAAGCTCATTGGCCGCTGATGCAACAAGAACCAATCAGCTGCGCCATGTGAATAATGATGTGATTATTTCATATTGAATTAGAACCTATCAGCTTGCAGGTGTAATGTAATATTAATGAAATCAAAGCCACTTAGGTGTACTTAAAGTGAGTACACTTTCAAGATTCTGTTTCTTAACACACATAAGTGCACTTTGTATTAATGGCAAATTAATAGCTATGGTGCATTTTAAAATGCACAATAAAAATCCATAATATGAATATACGGAATATCTGGGTAGCCTGCTACGTTTGCTAAAATGCAAAAAAAAAAAAAAAAAAAAAAAGTTGGCAGTATATACTATATTGACAGTACATTAGAGTATTGCATTGCATGGCCATTGTTTCAGTGTTTTTTCTTTTTTCTTTTTTTTCTCAGGTCTGGCACCCAAGATGGCTGAGGATAATCTTCCATACACTAGTATCTTGTATGCTAATGGACCGGGATATGCTCATGTGAACGGAACAAGAGGAAATGTTTCAGTAGTGGATTATTGTAAGTATGGACATTATTTACTACCTGTCCTCTATATTGTTGTCAAACACTAAAATCATATTTTATTTTATTTGTAGTTGATGAAGAGTACATGCAACAAGCGGCTGTTCCTTTAGAATCAGAGACACATGGAGGGGAAGATGTGGCTATCTATGCAAAAGGCCCAATGGCTCACCTCTTTCACGGAGTAAAAGAACAGAATTATGTGGCCCATGCAATGGCTTATGCAGCGTGTCTGGAGCCGTACACTAACTGCCCACTGCATCTTCATGGCTCAGGAGACTGTAAAATAACTCTTTCAGGGACTCTTATCTCAATAACTGGCGTGTTTTGGCTTGTCATGAGATGACAGACTCTACTGCATGAGTGATAGAGGCCCCAGGACTCTTTGGGGCTTTTTGGAGATTTATAACCCAAATAGTTTATATTGCAATTTGGTGCTTTGCAGAATTGCAATGCTGTGTATATAAATGTAAAGGTTTTTTCATGGATATATTTTATAATCAGATATTTTTGTATATATTGCGCAATGGAAAACTCTTTTGCACTGTGACTATAAATTTCAAACATGTGAGACCAATAAACTTTCTAAAAAAAAAAAAAAGTCATATTGTCAGTGTTATCAGCCTTTGTGATTAAATGTTCTGTCGCATGAATGCCATCAGATATCGAAAGCAATTATATATCCATTACTGTATGAGGGGTTAGAAAACAAGCCGTTGTCGTGATAAATATATCTATCAATCTTATACATTTGATTTAAATACAGTTCCACTGGCTGTTTTGCAAGCAGGGAACGCATGAACTGATAAACACTGAATGCAATGCAATTTACATTGTTTAAAAGCATCTGCCAAATCTGGAAATGTAAATATAGTTGTGCATTTTTAGACACAGACCACCAGCAAGGCAGATTAATCAACATTCTGCATGCTATATTTACTTATGTTTATTTGTTGATTAACTGATTAATTGTAGGATCAAAAAACAGTATTTTCAACAGAATAGGACAGAAGAGTTCAGTGCTTATTTTGAGCAGAACAGAACAGTGTAAAATGACAGAACAGGTCAGTTCATTTCAGCAAAGAACAGAACAATTCGGTACAGAACAGTTCAGAACAGAAATGCACATGACCATTTTGATGAGAACAGTTTAATCATTTAGTTTAGAACAGATCAATTAATTCCAGAACAGTTCAGAACAGAACAGTTCAGTAAAGAATTCGACAATACTAACAGTTAAAAAACAGTATACCAGTATAGTTACATTCAGAAGAACATTATAGTTCAGTTGAGAAATGTATATTATAGTAAAAAAAAACAGATCAGTATAAAACGGTTCAGTAAAGAACAGCATGTTTAAAGTAACAGTTGCAACAGTAACAACTGTAACAGTACAATTCAGTTCAGAACAGCACAATTCAGAAAAGAACAGTGAAAGAACAAAGAACAGAACAGTCTAAATTAGTAGAGTTTAATCATTTAATTAATTCCAGAACAGTTCAGAACAGAATAGAAGAGTTCAATAAAGAATAGGACAAAGCATAGAACAGTTTAGTCCAGTGCACAGTACTCAAATGAATCATTCAGTTACATGCAAAACAGTTCAGGACAGAACAGAATAGAACAGTTCAGTGCAGAAAGAGAAATTCAGTAAAGAATAGGACTGTACATAACAGTTTAACCCAGTACGGTTCAATTCATTCAGTTCAGTAAAGAACTGTATACAACAGAAAAGAACAGTTCAGTTTAAAAAAAAAAAAAAGAGTATAGTACAGAGGAGTTTAACGCAGAAGAGCACAGTTCACTAAGGAACAGTACAATTTAGTAAAGAACAGAACAGTGACGTGCAGTTGAGCAGAGAACGAAACAATTCAGGAAAGAATAGAAAAGAACAGTTCAGTAGAGAACAGTATAAATCAGTATAATTCATTCAGTTCAGTGAAGATCAGTCTACTACAGAACAGTTCAGAAAAGAAAACAATAGAATAGTTCAGTAAAGAGCAGGAAAAAACAGTTTAGACCAGAAGAGTATTTAACTGTATATTACTGTAAAGAACAGTTCAGTTCAATAAAAAAAAGAACAGTACTAAACAGTTCAGTAAAGAACAGTGTAGTGCAGAGAAGTTCAGTGCAGAACAGTGCAATTGACTGACGAACAATACCACTCAGAACAATTCAGTAAGGAACAGTGGGATGTAGTTCAGCACAGAACAAAACAACCCAGAAAAGAACAGCACAGCACAGAACAGTTCAAACGAGATCAGTTTAAATCAGTAGAGTTTAATCGTTCAGTTCAGTGCATGTCAGTTAACTTGAGTTCAGAGCAGAATAGAACAGTTCACTGAAAAACAAAATAGTGCACTGCAGTGCAGTTCAGTAAAGAACAGAACAATTCAGTACACAACTGTTCGGAAGAGAAAAGCACAGAACAGTTTAATTATCCCGTTCAGTGCAGATAAGTTGATTCCTAAACAGAACACTTCAGTAAAGAACAGACTAAGCACAGAACAGTTTAGATCAGTATAGTACTGAACTTATTTATTCAGTTTAATGCAGATCAGTTCATTCCAGAACAGTTCAGAACAAAACAATGCAAAACAGTGAAATTCAGTAAAGAACAGTTTAGACCAGTAATGCGATGCGTTCAGTTACTAACTGTACATTGCGATAAAGAACGGTATATTCAAGAACAGTTCAGTACGAAACAGTTCAGTAATGAACATATTATAGTACAGTTTAAAAGCACAATTCACTAAAGAACAGTAGAAAAAAAACACAGAACAGTACAGTAATTCATTCAAATCAGTATTCATATCATCATATATCATATCATATCATATGGTCACGAATGATCAGTACGTGATCAGAAGTTCATGTTGCAAAAGAGGGAATGAGAACTACAAATGACCTTCGGTCTGAGAGAAGACTATAAACAGGAGGGCATCAAATAGTTTTACAGAGCTGTCAGTGCTGCTGCAGTCGCTCGAACCATGGCCACACAACAGACCCTTCTGATTATTGGAATATTTGTTTTAGCAGGATTTGATGGATGCTTCTCCGTTAATCCTGGTAAGTGCTATTTCACAGTTCGCAATTATTCTTTTTCTCTCCAAACAAAGAGAATGAAATTATGTTTCTTTTCTGGAATCAATTTGAAGAGGAGGAAAACCCAAACTTTTGGTATGATAAGGGTAAAGAGGCTCTTCATACATCCCTCTCCATGAAGCCCACCCTGCACCGTGCTAAAAATCTCATTCTCTTCCTCGGAGATGGTGAGTTAAATAGAAACTGCTTTTTTTTTCTTCTTCTTTTTTCTTATTTCTTGTTTTTGCATGGCTATGCTTTATAATCCAGTATAATCTTGCAACCTGCACAATTTTAGCCACAAATTAGCCTTCTAGACATTTTCAGATTTTGGGAATTTGTCAAAAATTATTAACCATTACAATAAATCTTAAAAAAATAAAACTGGTGAAGTTCTGAATTGTCTGAATTTTGGGTTGCAGTTCTGCAATGTAAAGGTCTTTTCACATCAAGAACGATAACTATAAAGATAAATATAGCAATAGCTGTATTGGCATCCACACTAACAGACAATTATGTTTGTGCATGCTGCAATTATGTCATCTGCAAATGCTCAAGCTCTTTAAAGTCAGGTGGATTCTGATTAGCTGTCAGGGTTTTTGTAATTTATCACCTGGAATAAAAGTCATTCTGAGAGTGTTTTCAACTATTGTTTTTATTGTTAACTAAAGCTAAAACAATTAAAAATTGTGTTAATTGAAATTAAGCTGAAATAAATTTAAATAATTAAAATTAACTCATTTACCCCAAAATGAAAAATTAGAAACTGTTATAAAACTGTTATAAAGGTGACACACTGTTATTACATATTACACTAGTGACCAAAGTACTAATATACATATCAGAAAATCTGATATAAATGACAGCTGACGTTGCATATTTTGCCTTGTCTTTTACCCAAGATCTCACTAGGGTCACATGGTACAATTTACACGTAACAGTCATAAACGATAGAAGAAGAAAAAACCGGCACAGTGGCTTTAGATTAGATAAACAGATTGTTTACTGCAAGATTGCTTAATCAGTTGTACCTGTTTAACTAATTTATCAAATGTTATAAACTTATCAATAGATAATACAAAAAGGATATTGCATTTAAAACAGATAAAATTGTTACTATCACTGTATGGGCTAAGATAACTAGTAAATCATAAATTACTCATGCGGATGTAGAAACTGCCAGAAAATGTTAAATTACTCTAAAGATGCAAACTATGAAAGCCTGTTTCTGCCACAAAATAAAAAATAAAAAAGGTAATTGCGACTTTTTATCTCACAATTCTGACTGTTTTTTTTTTTAATTCTGGTTTGCAGAATTGAGTTATATAAACTCGCAGTTGCAAGTTATAAAGTCAGAATTGTGAGATGTAAAATTGCAATTCTGAGAAATAAAGTCACAATATAAACTCGCAATTCTAACTTTTTTTTCTCAGAATTGCAAGCTTATATCTCGCAATTGTGACTTTATAATTTGTGAGATATAAACTCGCAATTGTAAGAAAATAGTCTTTTTCCCTTAAAATTGGACTTTGTAACTCGCAATTGCGAGTTTATATCTCACAATTCTGAGAATAGAAGTCAGAATTGCAAGAAAAAATGTCATATTCTGAGAATTGCACGATGTAAACTCACAATTGCGAGAAAAAAGTCAGAATTGCGAGATATAAACTCACAAATTCTGAGTTTTTTCTTAAATTTGTTAAATTAAATTTGCAGTTCTCAGAATTGCGTGATGCAAACTCGCAATTGCGAGAAACAGTCAGAATTGCAAGATATAAACTCACAAATTTAAGAAAAAACTGAAAAGAATTGAGTTTATATCTTGCAATTCAGACTTTGTTTCTCGCAATTGCGAGTTTATATCACGCAATTCTGAGAATTGCGTGTAAACTCACAATTGCGAGAAACAAATACGAATTGTGAGATAAAAAGTAATTTTTATATGTCTTGTGTACTTGTGTGCCTTAAAGTTGTGTAATATGTTCTTTTCGACATGCAATAAGGCATGGGAATCAGCACTGTGACTGCAGCAAGAATTATGAAGGGACAGATGGAAGGGAAGACCGGAGAGGAGAGTTCCCTAGCCATGGACACATTCCCTCATCTCGCTCTCTCCAAGGTGCAGAAAACTAATTGGCTAGCTCGATTGATAGATCTGAGTACTCTTAATGTTAATACTCTTAATACTGTGTTTGTTTTTGTCTCTGTATAGACCTACAACGTCGATCAGCAGATGCCTGACAGCGCAGCAACAGCCACTGCATATCTCTGTGGTGTGAAGACAAACTATGGCACTCTGGGTCTCAGTGCAGCTGCACGCCGAAATGTCTGCAGCTCCGCTAAAGGCAATGAGGTCAAATCAATTCTTCATCAGGCAAAGATGGCAGGTAATGGCAAAGAAGACCAAATACCAGGACAGTTAACCCATTAATGTACTGTTTTTTTACTGAGATGTTCAGTGTTAAGCAGATGTTCAGTTCAGAGTAATCTTGAACATACTGGGCAATTCTTTTGAAATTTAAAATGTGTTTTGCAAGAAGATTTCAAAATTTCCAGTAGATATCTTAACTGTAACCTTCTTTCCTTCTTTATATAATTTTGACTTTATATATGACAACTGCGACTTCATATCAACTTTTTCCTTATTGGTGCATTCTTTCTCACAAACCTCTTTTATCTCATAATTTCAACTTTATTTTTTGTAATTCTTACAGTAGTGAATTTATTTCTTTACATCGCACACTGTGACTTTATATCTCAATTGCGGCTTAATTAATTGCAATTTTATTTCCCACGATTACAATTTTATACCTCACAATTTACATTTATTCATTCAGCTGACGCTTTTATCCAAAGCGACTTACAATTGCTATATATGTCAGAGGTCGCATGCCTCTGGAGCAACTAGGGGTTAAGTGTCTTGCTCAGGGACACATTGGTGTCACACAGTGGATTCGAACCCGGGTCTCTCACACCAAAGGCATGTGTCTTATCCACTGCGCCATCACCACCCCTAAACCAGAATTTAGACCTCTTTTCTCTCGTCATTGTGACGTTATCACAATTACAACTTAATATCCTACATTCTGAACCTAACATCTCATAATTTCAACTTTATTTCTTGTAACTTTGACTTTAAGGTATATCTCACAAACCTTTATATATCAGAATTTGAACTTTACATCGTAATATCTGTTTTTTCTTTACTTCACCTAATAACGACTTTGAATTAGCGACTCATTTTCAAACAGTTTGGCAGAATAGTTTGAACATTACTACTTTGAACCCTTTGTACTTTCATTTATATCTTTTATGGTTAAAGGATGAGTTGAGGCTGATCTTATCTGTGACAATGCTACACTGCTGAAGGCAGTATAAGTTACGTAATTTGCTTATAATAATTACCTTGGACTGGTTTTATATTTTCCAGGGAAGTCTGTTGGCATAGTAACCACAACACGTGTCCAGCATGCATCACCTGCCGCCAGTTACTCCCACACCCCTGAAAGAGGCTGGTACAGCGATAAAGAGCTGACCTCTGAAGCCATCGCAGGTGAATGCAAGGACATCGCGTACCAACTCGTCCATAATACTGATATAAACGTAAGGCCCTAACCAGTAAGCCACGCACAGCATTTAGATAACTTTAGATAAGTTGTCAACTGTACGCTTGTGAAATTCTTACATAAAACTTCTATGATTTTATTGTAGGTTATTTTAGGCGGCGGCAGGCAGTACATGTTTCCCGAGGAAACGGTTGATCCTGAATACTCCACAATTACGGGAAGCCGACAGGACAAAACAGACCTTGTTGATGTGTGGTTAAGAAGCAGAAATGTAAGTCAAACATTTCCAAAAAAAAAATATATATATATATATATATATATATATATATAATTTAAATTACATCATTATTTATCCCTATGAAGTTACAGAACAAAAGAGATGTTTTGAAGAATGTCCTTGTTTCTCTTTTCCATACATTGAAATGAGGAATTTTTTGTAGAAATTCAAGTCAATATTTGTGCAAATCTTGTAAACCTCGTATATAATTTGTCACAAGAACCAACCCAATGTCATGATTGATATAAAACTTGACGGTCAAAGTGGTCTATAATGTGATGTCAGCTAACCATTCCCATTCCTTCCAATGGACATTTTGGTTGGTTCATATCTTTTTGTGTTCTGTGGAAGAAACAAAGCTTTTTGAACAACATGAAGATGAGTAAATAACAGCATTTGTATTTTTGGATGAACTACACCTTTAACAACCACTCTTTTCTTTAGAATGCCAAATATGTGTGGAATATAACCGATTTTGATGCTGTCAATGAGGACAACGTTGATTACTTGATGGGTAAGGCCACTTTCTCTATTTGTAGGACCAAAAAAAAAAAAATCTGCCTCTTATGTTGATCTACATTCTACAGAATAAAATTTCTATAGCTGGTTCTCTCTCTCTCTTTGACTCCAAGGCCCACCATTGTCCACAATAATATTCAAAGGCTCCATGACTTTTCCAGTAGTTTTAAATCCTTAATTCTTACTCAGTTTATTTACTGGAAAAGAATTAAGGACATGTATTCTTTACTCTTTTAATTTCTACCCAATTAAATATTTCAGAGCTTGGGTAGAAAAATATAAATTCATAATAAAAATGTTAATAGAGTTTTACTATTTTATTAATTTACATGACTTGTCCAGCTCTAGAAATCATATTTTCAAAATGAGGCTACCTCATATCTTTAGGTTTTTCAAGACTGTGGGAATCAAAATAAGAAACATCTGGATTTTTAGTTGCTTTAGCTTATTTTAATGCTTCTTTGGTCTTCCTCTTACAGGTGATTGACTGACTTACAGTGATTGAACACAAGCAAGAGGTTTCTCTCTCTATTTAAGCCATCTCTTCCCCTTAATTGGGGTGTCCTCTTTCTGTTGGATTCCGCATTGGTACGCCAGTCTTTGTGTCTGCTCGAGCAGAACTCAATTTTTACAATATGCCTATTAAATACAAGTTTATATTTTTCCATATATTACATTAATTCTCTCCATCTCACTCTGGGTGCAAGAGGTCCCAGATTCAGATCCCGGACGAGCCCCCATTTGCTATGGTCTCACAGGAAAAAAAATATCATGGAAAAAATATCAACTTTTATTTAACCGGCATATTGTAAAAATTGAGTTCTGGCGTGCCGATGTGGAATCTGACACAAAAAAGAGGATATGTCTAAGAGAGCTTAGAGAGGGAAAGCTGTTCACCATAAGTCAGTCAATCACCTGTAAGAAAACAACTCTGAGAACGTTTAGCATGGTAATATACATGGCGATGTTAATGTGTTTGGTCTTGGCGGAATAGATCTGCTACGCTGCTGCTGTGACAGAGCAAGTATGACTTGCTACTGCCAATACATCCACAGACATGCTGCTGTGAGCATGTAAGAAACACTGCACATATAATATATAACATACAGATCTAAACAGGTGGAGCTGGGGAGGTGGAGGGTTTTGAAGCACGCTGCAACTGCTACAGCTAACACTAGCCAAGTAGTTGAATGTTGAGCAGCAAGCTCATTGGCTGCTGATGTGAAATAAACCAATCAGCTGCGCCATGTAAATAATGATGTGATTATATCAGATTGAGTTAGAACCTATCAGCCTGCGCCATCTATTGTTTCATTACAGAACAAGTCACTTATTCTCAATGTGGTTTAATGCTGTTGTTTTTATTGTTGTGCACAGGGCTTTTTGAGCCAATGGACACCAGGTATGAGCTGGAACGTAATCCTTCAATGGACCCATCGCTGACAGAGATGGTGGAAAAAGCCATCAAGATTCTTCGCAAAAACTCAAAAGGATTCTTCCTCTTTGTGGAAGATAAGTGATATTATGTGCTCTTTCCATTGAGTAGCTCATGTGTCGAGTGTACTTATATTTCTGTGTTTTTTCTTTCCTGTAAGTGGAAGAATAGACCACGGACATCATGCAGGGAAGGCCAAGTACGCTTTGAATGAGGCTGTGGAATTTGACAGGGCCATTGCGCGAGGGGCTGAGCTGACGAGTGAAGAAGACACCTTGACTGTGGTGACTGCTGACCATTCTCATGTGTTTTCTTTTGGTGGCTACTCTTACAGGGGCAATCCTGTGCTAGGTATGCAAACACGAAATTCATCAATGTGCTGCTGAAAACCAAACTTACCTGTATGTCCACAACTTTTGAAATTTTATATACTGCACATGGCTTGAGGGGATAGTTTACCAATTAATGAAAATTCTGTCATTATTTACTCAACTTTTTGTGATTTCAAACTTGTAGAAGACTTGTAGAAGATATTTTGGAAAAAAAAAAAAGTTTATACAATGAAAGTCAATGAGCTGCAATGTTTTGTTGTTTTGGATGCCACTGACTTGTATGGACAAAAAACTGTTGAAAAATTCCTCAGAATATCTTCTTTTGTGTTCTACAGAAGAATGAAAGCCAAACTGGTTTGGAATAACATGATGGAAAGTAAATGATGACAAAAAATTTGGGGTTTTGAATGAACCATTACTTCTGCTTCAAAACATTTGCCCAGTAGAAATACATTTTTTCTCAGCAAGAACAAATTTGATGGTATTAGGGGATTAAGAATGACTTATTTACCTTTTTGTCTTCAGGCGTTTCTTCTTCAAAAGCTGAGGATGGTAAGAGCTTTACTAATGCACTTTACGGGAACGGTCCAGGATACCAGATAGTGAATGGAACTCGTCCTGACATGAATGAGACGATCTCAAGTAAGTTTTATGAGTTTAATTGTTATTCCCTCAGGTGCAGAAGAGCATTTTTATGCGCATGGCACAAGCTCTGTGTTTTTAAAATGCAGACGCCCCATCTTGTGGTCATGAGAGTTACTGCAAGAAAATCAAACAAAACTCTTTTCTCATACATTAAAGATATAACTCACCAAAAAAAAAAAAAAAAAAAAAAAAAAAATTATATATATATATAATTTTTTTTTTATTTCATCGAATTACTAATATGACTCTCCCTTCAGTGAAACACAAAAAGAGAAATTTAGTATAATCTCCAAACTGAACTCTTCCATACAATGAAAGTGAATGGAGACTTGGAGTTGGAGTTGTCAAGCTACAAAAGTGACAAAAAGTTTTCGATGTTAACTTTTAATCAAAATAAATCAGTAATAAAGTAAAATATAAATATTATATGAAAAGCAATAAGTTTAAGTATTAAAATTACTAAAACTAAAATAAAAAATAGAAATCTTGAAAAAAAGTAATATAATTGACAAAAGCACATAACAAAATGACTAAAAGTTCAAAATTAATATAAAAACAAAAAAATAAAAGCTATTTCAAAATATTAATAAATAATATGGAACATACATAAATGCAATCCGTAACACTGAGTATTTTTGTACTGAAAAGTTATTAAAGTGCATTAGAACATGAATAAGATTGACTGCTGAAGTCAGTCTTTTCATTGCACTGACTAAACTATCATATGACATTTGACAACTTAGAATATAGCAATAATAGTAATAATAATCTTTGAAACTCTTTATATGGAAAATGTGTGAGCATTCTTTAAAATCTCACACTGTACGAGTTTGTAACGATGATGATTTCTGTAATTTCTTTTTTTATTATTAATTTTATTAACAAGTATTTTTAAATTATATTTGAGTTAACTATTCCTTCAATCATTTATGCTGAATTAATTAATAACTGTATGATGTACTTTACTAATGTTTGGCTGTTCTTCGCAGGCAGTGATGAATATCTTCAGCAGGCTGCTGTACCTCTAGATTCAGAAACTCATGGTTCTGAAGATGTTGCTATCTTTGCCAAAGGCCCAATGGCCCACCTCTTCCACGGAGTCCAAGAGCAAAGCTACATTCCTCATGCAATGGCTTACGCTGCCTGTATTGAGCCCTACACCGACTGCATGCTAGAAGACTTTGCTGTTTGCACTCAGTTCAGCCTCGTGGTTCTGATGCTGAGCTTGTTCTCCTCACTCACAACCCTCATATAATGTGACTAAAGTGGGATGAGGTGCATTAACACTGTGTTTGCAATGTTGGTTGAGATATAATTTAAATCCTCTGTGAGGACATGAATGAGTGGTGGACAAATGTTGATTAATGTGTACCAATAAAATCGGACAAATCCAACAAGATGTACTTGCATTTACATTGTACTCAAGTTTCTTTAGTGACCCTAAAAATATAGAATAATTGGTAATGTAAATGTAATGTAATAAAATAACCCTCTGTGTAGACTGAATCTTATAAATATTGTGGATATTGGGAACAGTGAGATAAACTGGTGTCATATTCAGTATATTGTTTTTAAAAACCATTCTGGAAGATCGTATGTTCATACTTGAGACTGAAAACCATTCAAAGAAAGATTCAAACTTCCTGCCACCTTCATCCATCTTGTCAAACCAAAAATCACTTTTCTTTGATCTCTAAAACTCAACTTTCAAGAAATGCCTCCATCAACTTTCAAGAAACACCTCCATTCTCCACCACCTTCTTCCACTTAATGCTATTTTCTAAAAAGGTTTCATTTCAACTTATAAAATAGGATTATATATATATATATATATATATATATATATATATATATATACACAGGGCCTGAAATTAACACCCGACCACGCGCCAAATGCGGGTGAATTTTGCAATTGGCGGGTAAAACTGTCAATCTACCTGCCACATTGGCGGGTAGCCAATGAGAATTGAGTGATTCATTAGTTGTTGTTTTTTTGCGTCTGTTGTTTTTTTTTTTTTTAAGTCCGCCATTTCGTTGGATTTTAGCTCAAAATGTGGCGGCACATTACTGGGGTAAAGAGGCCAGCTGAAACGAACAACCAACAAAAAGATGAGGATGAGTCAAAGAAAAGTAAAAGACGACGTTTTAATACAAAGTGGACAATTGGCGACAACGGCAAGGTTCGTGAGTGGCTGATTTATGACCGCAGTACAGACGAAATGTACTGCAGTGACTGCCGTATGTATGGCTCAGAGAAAGCGAAGTCAAATCCTTTTGTAATCGGGACTAAAAACTTAAAATTAGAAGCAATTAAGGACCACGAGTCATCAAAAAGCCACCTACACACAATAAGTTGCAAAATATCAAAGACTGCGCTTCCGGAGGAGACCGCTGTGGTCAAGGCACTGACGTCCATGAAAGCAGCGCAGTTTGAGAAGATGCGACTCCTGTTTCGGAACGTTCATCAACAGCAGACTGTGAGCGTGGGTTTAATGTAATGAAGATGGTGAAGTCTGATTGGCGGTCCAGTCTCAAATGTGAGACACTGTCTGACCTGCTCTTTGTCCATCTGTCCTCCCCCTCAATCAAAGACTTTGACCCTAGCACAGCAGTTGAGATGTGGCATGCCAGCAGCATACGGTCAAGGAGACCAGACCTCATGGAAGATGCAGCTGCAGCAGAGGTGGAGGAAGAGGAGTGCATCTGCTCCTTTTTTGTGGACTCAGATTAGCAGCAGTCAGTATATATGACTATGACATATGACTATGTCTGTGACACAGCAAATCAATGAATAAAAAGATTTTAAAAATATATAGTCTAAGAGTTATTATTACTTATAATGATTTCGTTAATAACTTGACAGCACTTAAATGTGTATTCTTACAAGTTAAAGAATAATGTTTGTGTGATTTCTATTTTTCACCTTTATGAGGCAAAAAAACAAAACAAAAAAAACTGGCTGGTAAAAAGTTACTGTGGCGGGTGGATTTTTAAATCCACCTGCCACAGTGGCTGGTGGTCAAAAAAGTTAACTTCAGGCCCTGTATACATATATATGAAGAGTTCCATTTCAAAAGCCTCTAAAAGCCATCTTGGTCAAAAATGAGATAACGATACTGAGTGAATGCTCTCCACACATACAGCAGTATATGTTCATCAAGTACTTTCACTTCAAATGCGCTAAATCCCTGCCTCAACCCATTCAGAAGAACCAGTACTTACATAGAAACCTATAACTAGTAGCCAGAAAGAAATGCTAATTTTAAAGAAAAACGTCAGACGTACTTAGAGGCTTTTGCATCTGAACTCTTCATAAATTATATATATATATATATATATATATATATGAAGTGTTATTTTTGTACCTGACACTGAAAATCCTTTCTTCACTTCATGCCACTTCCTAATAAGTCAGAAAAATCAGATAGGATATCAAATAGGATAAATTATAAAATGTATAAATTTATATGAACACTATTAATGTATCAATTACTAAAGAAAATATTTATTTACCTGTTTACCTTGAATGAGGGGGTACAGTCCGACAGGCATGAAACCTGAACTTCATATTCACAAACTGAATATGCTGAATATAGGCTTTTTTTCAGGCAGGGATTGTTCGCATGCTGTTTCTTTTGTTACAAGACACATGGAGGTAAAAAAGGCACTTTTCTACAAACACTGCAATCTGTAAATCATAATGGGGAAAAAACAATCATACAATATCCCTCACACTCCACAGAATTGATCATTCTACACAGCACTCAGTTAGTTTCACTGATGCAAGGGATTCTCAAAGGACCATCAGTCTGAGGAGGCCTCACCCTATCTGGTTAATCAGTCCATCAATCATCTCATTATATCTGTGTCTGCGGAAATCTTCATCCATAGTGAACTTGGCTGTGGTGAGTCAGTTTTCCTGGCGGATCCATTGCAACTGCTCTGAAAAAAAAAAATGCTTGTCTAGACTGGTTTATGCTGGTTAATTTTGGTATGGTGTTTATTATTTAAAAAAAAATATATTAATATATTTAATAAATATAATCCATTAATATACTTTAATAGCTATAATATAAATACAGTTTATTAACATAGAAATATATGTTTAAACAATAAATGTTAAAGATGCCATAGAATGGAAGACTGTATTTACCTTGGCATAGTTGAATATTAACAGTTCTGTACATGGAAATGACATAATGCCTCAAACACCAATGTTTCCTCCTTCTTATGTAAATCTCGTGCAAGCAAAAGACCACTGAAAAATAGGTGAATCAGAACATAACACGACTGTGACGTAACAGTCGGGATCACTAATAGTTACACCCCCAATATTTGGATATACCCGCCCATGGACCTGCGCAGCCGAATCATCAGAAGTTCTGCAGGTATTGTGAAGAAACAAGCGAGGATAATAGCGAAAATGGCAGATCATGGAAATAAATGTTATGTTCCAGGCTGTGCAGGGATGGGTTGGTGTCTGTATTCAGAAAGGCACGGAAAACAAATAACGCGTTCTAATAAAATAACGCGAGCCACTAAAGGGACATGGTTAGCTGCTTGCTAGCCATAGCCTGTTACATTACAGTACATAAGATTTCACTTACCACATAAACAGAGTAAGGAGAGATGACTGAGGATGATGGCGAATGATTTACAGATCCTAAGCACCACTGACAAGCATCTGATCTTGTAAAATATGTGGAAAGTAAGTACTGCCGCTGTAGTTTACATCGAGCACGAGCGATCGCAAATCTCCAAAGTGAAAGTAAAACGAGATCGTGCATTCAAAGCGGCTCCCTGATGGCCGCAATTTATATACAGTATAATTACCCAACGATATAACTGCGAGAGAAAGTATTGAAATATATATTTTCCTCCCTGTGTTTCCTTCCTGCTGTGTGAGCTGCACTGTGAAACAGCCAATCAGAGCAGAGCTCATTATTATTCATAACCCTTCCAAATAAGGTAATAACAGACCATTTCATTCTAGGGACAAATCCTAGGGTTGTAAATGCACATGTAAAACCGTTTCTGGAGAATTTTTGCCCTTACCTAAGCCACATACCTTCTTTGTAGACATCAGAGAACAATTTAAAATATTGTATCAGTGCATTCTATGGCACCTTTAATTTATTGGCATAACCAGGGAGAACTCTGACCCCTAGTGGTGATGTAGACCTCCAGCTTGGGAAACGTTTCTGAATCAAACCAAATAATCCTGTATCTTCAGACTGTTTCAGATAGTCTACACACCTTACAGTATCGGTGGTAGCTGATGAGCAACTATTTTCATGACTGTTCACTGTGAAATGCTGTCAGTGTTACTGAAATAGTGCTGTGTCAGGGTCTCTGCAACCCTCTCTGAAAACCCTCAGCCCACGTTTCTGCTAACTTTAGAGGTGAACAATGACATAAATGAGTATGCTACTACACAACCTGCCCACAAACAAGCATCGATTTAATGGATAAATGGTCTTCTGGCCTTGAAATGACTGTTAAAGGCTGCTCTTCAACAACATACTTACATTTATATAACATGCATAGATTAATGTAACATGCATCCAGACATAAAGGTCTGTTGGATTTCTAATGAAAAGCAATATGAATTCTTGTTACCTGAGAAGATCCGGGTTTTGCCTTACTAGGAGACAACGAAGGATTGCAATATTGAGCCAAAGGTCTTTGGGTAAATTTACTAAAAACAGAATATACTAAAAGTTCAAGATCAAGGCCTCGGAAGGTACCAAGAACACTGACAAAATAGTTCAGAGGAAAGCATGCGTATGCGTCGTGATACTCTCCAAAATGGCACTAAGGTGATGCGGAGGAGAAGAATTGTTGAATAAAGTTATTTTTGTTTCCTTTGTGCACAAAAAATATTCTCAAGCTTCATAAAATTTAGGGATGGGCATTTTCCAAAAATATTGCATTCGAATATTTGGGCTCATAAAATACGAATATTCGTTTATTTAAATGAGGTTTAATGAGAAAGACGTGATTTTTAATTATCAAGTGTGTCACGATTTCTGAACATGCTTATGATTAGCCGTTATACACAACGTTCTACAACAATGTTATGTTATATCTCAAGGATTTATTTTGGTTGAAAACGTGTAAACAAAAAATTACACACAAAAAAACAAAAGCATTCAAACTCAAGCAAATGGAAAAATCAAGCAGACCATGCCAATTACAGTACAGAACGTACATACACTCAAGTCGGCCTATATTTATCGTGTTTATACTGTTTCACATGTTAATGCTGAGAAAAAACAATAATATCCACGTTCTCGGGTGAAAGTGATGTTTGGATTTCATGTGATTTTTCATTGTGGTGATGATATTATGATAAATCAGTTTCACTAATTCATTTGATCAGAAGTAATTACATATTGTCAGATCATTTAGTAAGATTATTTTGATCAAAGTAATTCCAAACTTCGTGAGGCAGTTGATGACATTCTGTGATCAAATACTATCAACTTCTTAACACGCTCCACAACGCCACTCAGTGCATTTAGTTATAACTGTTTAGGATTTATCATGCATTTATGGCCAGCAAATCAACACATCGAAAAATTTGAACAGTGTTTTTAATTTGTGCACACCCCTAATACAATTACAGTTGAATCACTAATGTCACATGGACTATTTTACCATTGTCCTTACTATGTTTCTGGACCTTGATCGTGGTAGGACCCTTGCTGTCTATGGATGGCCAGAAAGCTCTCGGATTTCATCAAAAATATCTTAATTTGTGTTCTGAAGATGAACGAAGGTCTTACGGGTTTGGAACGACATGAGGGTGAGTAATTAATGACATAATTTTCATTTTGGGTGACCTATCCCTTTAACAAACAAGCTAACTGACAAAAGTTGCTCTCTGCAGGCAATGAAAAACGTAGCTAGTAATGCTATGCGTCAACTATTCGTAAACCTTTTGATATGATCTTTTGTGAATAGCAAAAAAATGTGCAATGAGGAACAACATGTAAATAAACAACAGAATAATCAAATGTGTATGAGGGTAATTAATTCTATTTGCAATAAAAATTCCATAACACATGTCAAATAATGTTAGCCTATAGGCTACTTGTTGGCTTTATTTTAAGTTTAAGCCGGCCTCCTGCAATATTTGGTGTATTATCTCAGTAATTATGACTTTTTAGCGTACTTTTTATTTTCTACAGTGTTGCTGCACAAATGCAAACATTTACCATTGTTCGGCGAATTTTCGCGGGCGAAATCCAGTCTGGAGTTTCCTCACGGAGATTTTTTATCTTTTTTAATTGAGCATACAGATTCACCAACAGAAAACTTGGTTTGAAAATGTTTTCTGCGTGAGCTGTTCTTATACAAAGCTACACTATTTAAAATAGAAGACGGACTCTTTTGCCCGCGAAATTTCGCTAATGACCGCACCTTTCAGGGAAGACGCCATTTTTACGCGAATTAAAACGATCTGTTTATACAGTGCGTGGTACTTACTGTATAAACTAGACCACGTAACTCTCAACTCACAACTTTAAAAACTGTTTTATGGTGTTTTTGTCAATTGATAGTTGTCAGCATATTGTTAAATTACAGTACAATCCACTGAGCGCACTGAACAGCCTCGTTTTCATTACTGTAAAATATTAAATATAGCACTACTCTGGCTGAGATCTACTCATATCCATTATGATATCTGTGACGCATTTATGAGATATTCACTGATAAACCTGATGAAGTTTACCTTGGTAAACTGCACAAGAGTTACTTCTGTGCTTGACCTCACCGCCCCAACAAACATGGCGACCGTCACTTGACAAGTTAGAGTTACGTTTCTATAGCAACACCTCAACTCTCGCGATAACAGCGACCGCGAGACTGACTGCGGCGCCCTATTTCCTTTCCTCGCTGTAAATGGGCAAGTGCGCGAGCTCCGGCAGAAATCAAGTCATCAACGGTCACAAACTTTAGTCACAAACAGCGTTTAACTTTCATTTGTGAGCGAGCAACACATCAGCGGTTAATAAATTAGGCCAGGGTGTTGTTTCCGAAGCGCCTCGGCGTGTTTTAGTCGTTTGTTTGAGGCGTAAACAGTGGAAAAGAGGAGTTGTGGGTGGGTTTGACGGTTATGGCAGCACCGCGACCCATTAAAGGGATTCTGAAGAACAAATCCAGTATCAAAGCCCGACCCGAAGAGCCAGTCCAGGACACTCCAGAACCAGGAGCCCCTATCAACTCTGAAGACGACCAGCAGTGAGTAACTAGTCTTTAAAAACAGGTGAAATCAGTCAGACAGGGCGGCTGTAGCAGTGTGACAGTCACCTGTCAATCAAACTCTGACATGATGTTGACAGCGAGCTGAACTAGTGCACTCAAACCAGTCCTGAGGGTTGAGTTTAACTGGTTTGCTCCAGTTAGATTACTGGGTTAGTAGCTTGGGCTGCTAATGGGTTAGCCGCTGACCTGTCATGTCAAGCAAAACCATTCTGCTGGAATGAACACAAATCCAACTTCTACTAACCAGCTGTTTTCTAATCAGTCTTTGAGCCTGTTATTCATGTGCACAGCTCCAGTGGGTATTTGAAATATGGATTCACATGTAGCAAAAGTGTTGTTTTATCTTTGGCAAGCTTATAAATTATGCAACAACACTATTTTAATATTAACGCGTTAAAATGTTATTAATAACATTATTATGTTCAAATTAAATACAAATAGGATATTCAGACGGTTAGAAATTTCTTAAAATCAATTCATATATATTCAAATTTGAATAAATGTGATTTCATCACTTGTTAAGCATTTGTTAACTGAGTGAATCGCGCTAAACCTTGCAAGAATATATATATATATATATATATATATATATATATATATATATAATTTATTTATTTATATGTATATATTTATATTTATTTATATATATATATTTATATTATATGAAAAAGGGTTTAAGCATAGAAACAATAAGTGTAATACTGCTTTAATTGTTGTTGTTTTTCCCCCCCAAAAATTTTAAAAGTTTTCTGTTTAATTCAATTACAATTTTGTTTTTGTTTGTCTGAGCACAAAATAAATATCATACATTTTTCCCTGATTTACAGAAGACAGCC
>JAFVLL020026750.1:0-11149 GCA_021397915.2 Tor tambroides
TATATATATATATATATATATATATATATATATATAGAACAGTGAGATTTTTAATGTTTTTTAAAGAAGTCTCTTCTGCTCACCAAGCCTGCATTTATTTGATCCAAAGTACAGCAAAACAGTAAAAAAAAATTTAAAATATTTTTACTATTTAAAATAACTGTTTTCTATTTGAATATATTTTAAAATGTAATTTATTTCTGTGATCAAAGCTGAATTTTCAGCATCATTACTCCAGTCTTCAGTGTCACATGACCCTTCAGAAATCATTCTACTATTCTGATTTGCTGCTCAAGAAACATTTTTTATTATTATTATTATCAATATTTAAAACATTTAAGTACTTTTTTTCAGGATTCATTGATGAATAGAAAGATCCAAAGATCAGCATTTATATGAAATAAAAAGCTTTTGTAACATTATACAGAGAAATTATAGAAATTAATACTTTTATTTAGCAAGGATGATTTAAATTGATCAAAAGTGATGATAAAGACATTTATGTTACAAAAGATTTCTATTTCAGATAAATGCTGTTCTTCTGAATTTTCTATTCATCGAAGAAACCTGAAAAAATTCTACTCGGCTGTTTTCAACACAACAATAAATGTTTTTTGAGTAGTAAATCAGAATATTAGAATGATTTCTGAAGGATCATGTGACTGGAGAAATGATGCTAAAAATTAAGCTTTGAAATCACAGGAATAAATTACATTTTAAAATATTCAAATAGAAAACAGTTATTTTAAATAGTAAAAATATTTCAAAATTTTACTGTTTTTTGCTGTATTTGTATCAAATAAATGCAGGCTTGGTGAGCAGAAGAGACTTCAAAAAACATTAAAAATCTTACTGTTCAAAAAATGACTGGTAGTGTATTTAGGCATTATATACATATATACACAATGACTAATGACATGCTTTAAATACAATAGTCTGCTTTTTCCAGCTTAATGTAGTTGATTATTAATGGGAAAATGGAAATCAAATTGATAAATATCAAACGAATGCAAGTAAAACCCTGTTTTTAGCCCTTTATCTTAATTATATGTGGATTCTTTCAGTAATACTGATGATATAAGAATAAGAATTAGCTTCTACAGTCAGTTTCCTCTTTTAAGTCAACTACCGTCAATTGTGTGAAATGGTTTCATTGTTAATTGTAGGTTTATATGTTGCATATGTTTGTTTTTTTACCATCGGTGTGTTCCAAAAGTGCATTTACTTTCATCCATTTGGTTGTTTTGTGCTCTCTGCACACATTTTATCACTTTTTAGCATAATCAGTGAAGCTATTCTATCTAAAACAAGAAGTGTTGGACATTACAGGATGTTTCTGGTTTTATAGTGCAAAATAGACAAATGTTGACTGTCTGTGCTGTTATTTTGGCTACAGTTATAAGTGCCTTCTACTCATTTGTCCGTCTGAAAACCTTTGTTTTAAACTTAATGCACTTTAAACATCAATTGAAGTTTTTTGTTTAATACACCAGCACCAAAGCACACATTTATTCTTAGCTGAGTTGTCATATTTTTCTTTTAAAAACATTGTTGTGAGAGGAGCGCTGGAGTAGCAAGCGCTGCAAACGCTTATCCAAAACAAGAGATAAGACTTGCTGTAAATAATCATAGGAAAGCCAGATGCAAGACTATTGTTTTGGCAACCGCTGACCTGTCATAATTCTCAGGCTTTGACGGGATTAGCAGACCTGCGATAAGCTCGTCCATGCCGTCGCTGGTTCAAACAATAACTCATATTATCTGTCCTCCGGAGCGCTGGCATCTTCCCTCGAGGCCTGAGCGAGTCAGATGGCCGAGATTAGCTCTTGTTGACTTCAATCCATTTAATGACCTGTGGAACAAAGACTGGGGCTTCAGTTTGCGACATCTGATGGGTTCAGAAGCTTCAAGAGATGACAAAAATGAGTATTTCTTCTGACAATTAGACCACTTTACTGTCATGGCATCATAGAGAAGTTAAAAGGCCAAATACTAGTGCTGTTCATACCTGCATATTTATATGTGTGTGTGTGTGTGTGTATATATACACAATGGTTCTTTTTGGTCCTCGAATCTGATTGGCTGAGAGGAGTGCAATGTTCAAGCGATATTGGAACTCCATCCTTTTCACCATATCACACTGCTTGCATTATTTCTCACAGCGAGAAATACGGATGCCCAAGTCCACCATAATATTAAAAATAATGTTGTTTTTGTGCCACGGAATCTAGTTGAGTTTTTTTTTATCCGAGAATGTACTTGTTAATAAAGATAACATCTATTTGAAAATTGCTTCGATGTTTTCGGAGATGTGAGCTCCGAAATTATATAATTTGTTTTAGGTACGGGTAGTCTTTGGTCTCATTAATTTATAATTTGTTCCAGAGCAAATAGTTTTGGCTGAGGGCGAAATCTCATATTATATTTTTTGTAACTTTGTTTTTTTTTTTATCAGAGCGCTGCCTTTGTACTTTTTTGACTGAATTGCCTAGTAACTTTCATGATGACTGTTGTTGTTGTTTATTAAATTAATAATATTTATATAAATAATAGTAGTATTTAAAAGTAGTATTTGGGAAACGGTGTGTGTGTTTGTGATGTTGATTTTAGTTACATTGTTCCGCCATTATATGGTGACAAGAGACTGTCAGCAGTAAAGACTTTTATTTTGAAAGAGACTGAAACACTGTTGTAAACAAGAAAGTTATTTTTACTTACAACAACAGCTTGTAAGACACAGCCAACAAATGCACTGAGCAGCGTTGTTATCGGGAAAATCACCCTTAACAGATGAAAGGATAGTACGACAAAGATATCGCTTTCCTCAGCGGACATTCAAACTAATGTTTTATTGTGAATATGAGATTGAGCTGAAGAATGAATTTTGTATCAGATGCAGGTAATCACACTCACACGGTCCATCTCTCTCTCATAATACACTACATACACAGAATAAACAGCTTTTACTACAGTAATACAATAAGATTTCAATCAAGCAATTCAACATTCCTTCGTTACTTCGTTACTGTTTTCATTTGCTAAGCTGTTAAACTGTCAGCTTTAGATTTGAATCCGTGGCGGAAAGAAGTAGTTCCGCATACAAAATATCTTTTTAAGAGACTTCGAGATTTCTTATTTACAGTATTTACACACTTGTGCTATCGAACTGTTGTGTAAACGCAATATGGTTTAGCAGATGCTTTTATCAAAAACTACTTACAAATGAAAAATCACAAGGAATTTGTCATTAAAGCAATATTCAATGTACATTAAAGTTTAGACCATGATATTTACACCTAAATAACACAAATTCCTAATCTAGTTGTCTAATAAACCTGCCATTGTGTATTGTGAATATTGCTGGCTCTTTGACAAATTGCTTTTGCTCCTCTTTTGAAAGTCGTTTTGGATAAATGTAAATGCATAATAATATTTGGATAAATGTATATGCATTTATTTGCACAAATGTGAACAAATCACCAAAAAAATCCTAAAAACGTCTAAAAAGCCTAGGTGTACTATAGATGAAACAGGTGAAACGTTGCCCCAAAAAAAAGGCCTGTACACAATGAGGGTGAAAAAATAACAAAAAAGCAAATGTGTTTTAACAACACAACTTTAATGAGATGCGGCACGTCTTGGTCGCAAATGTTTCAGACCTTCTCAAGTACCTAACTTTTAACCTAAATGCATAAATGTAAAACGTAAATAAAGAGAAAACCTGTGGAAGTAACATTTTCATCAGCACCTTTATTTCATCAGGCACTGGCATTGACTCTAGTGTAAATGTGCATTTATTATAAGGACAAATTGTATTTTTTTTTTTTTTTTTATACTTCAAGAGGGTTTTATTCTCTCTCAATTGCATTGTGAACTCATCATACTCTATAAATGGTTGTTAGAAATGCATTGAAAGTAGTTTGTGTACCGTCAGTGAAACCTGCCAAAAGATTTCATATCTGTCACACAATCAAATGAACAATTACTATCTGTCAATATCAATCTAAGAACTTAAAGTAAATAATGTCTCTCGATGAAAAGCTAACACTTCAGTCACAACTTGACCTTCTTTTTGCCTAAATGCATAAATGAAAAATATAAATTCATAAATAATGAGAAGAATATAGAGCACAAAAAGGCAAAACAGTTATTATCGGTCACATCTCCACAAGCATAATCATAGCAAAACTCTTCTGCTTTCACACTGTTTTTGGGTTTTCTACACTGCAATGATTGTCACAAACTTGTAATTTCACTCTGTCTGGCTGTTAATGTGCTTTTTTTGCTGAAAAATAAAAACCAACAATGTAAAGAAACTCGGTCCCGGTGGAACAGAGCGTCAGTGTTCTCTCAGACTCGGGAACAAAGGCGTGCGACGCTGATTTTCCTGACGCCAGGGGGTAAAATCAGCATGAATGCGGTTGGCTTGTGTCCAGAGGTTTGGGTTAATCATTAGTGTCCACCCAACACTAAACGTCTCTCATGTGTGACTGATACAATCCCACAACCTCTGCTGACTTTCTCTTTACGGGACGCCTTTGATTTAGGTTTGCTGTTAGGTTGCTTAGACTTTATTTCAGCTGTTTTTTCTTTGGACGAGGCTAATTACTCCAGCGTGGATCACAAACAGCAGTGGAGGAACGTGATCTGGTCGGATGCCACATGGGACAAATTTATTTGTTTGTCCAGCAGGGGTTCACGGTTCTCTCAGCGATACTCGCCCGAGGGATTGTGTAAACCGAGACGAGGCAGAGATGTTTTGTCAAGCGTGCGGACGTGTATTTGTTAATAATTCCACAAGGATACGGCACTTTGCAAAGCGTGATGCCAAATCAATCATTGTAACTGTTACTGAGTAAATATTTTGTGTGTTTGATAAAAACAGGATAAACGGAAAACTTGATGTTGTGCTGCTCGTCTCTGCAGAAGAAATTCAGGTCGGGTAGATTAAAACAAACAATTTCACATCAGCAGTGAAAACGTAAACAAATACTATTGCTCAGAAGTATCTCTTATATACACTATATTGCCAAAAGTATTGGGTCGCCCCCTTCTAATGAACAGGTTTGACTACTTTAGTAATTTCTATGAGTATAAATCTTAATGTTAAAGCATATAATGATATTCTAGGAAATTGTGTGCTCTGGGCCATTATGGCAACAGTTTGGACAGACTGGAAAATGATTGATTGAGTCGGGTGTGGGCTAGGGTCTGCCTGGTCTGCATAAAACCAAGTTCTAACCCAGTTGAACACTGGCTTCTAGGTGTGGAGACCTTGAGCCAAAACTCATCAGCAAACACTCAATGACTTGTACATACACTATATAGACAAAAAATAAGCACCCCCTCTTAGAACAGAAAAAATGCCTCAAATCTGTGGCAACAACGATGGGAACATAATTCATGTATTTAAAAATTGTATTTCCATCTCTGTTGCAACAGTTTTGGAAGTGTCTAAAATGACTGAACCCATATGTACAAGTCATTGGTGTTTGGTGATGAGTTTTTAGCTCAAGGTCTGCATTTACAGTCACACCAGAGCCAGTGTTCAACTGGGATTAGGACTTGGTTTTATGCAGACCAGGCAAGTTCTTCCACACTGACTCAATCAATCATTTTCTTTTTGAACCTTGTCTTATACACAGAGGCATTGTCATGTTAGAATAGAAAAGGGTCCTGTCCAAACTGTTGCTATAATATTAGAAGCACACAATTTCCTAGAATATCATTATATGCTTTAACATTAAGGTTTGTACTCATAGAAATGACTAAAGTAGTCAAACCTGTTCATTAGAAGGGGTGCCAATACTTTTGGCAATATAGTGTATCTCAGAAGACTTTATGGAGCTCAGCATATCTGATAACTTTGTCTCAGGTGTTTCTCCTAAAATAAAGAAAACAATCTCTGAGTTTTGATTACAGATGAATTTGAGCACATTGTTGAGATCTCTTCTCAAACTCTTGAGGAGACAGATGTATCTTTTTCTCATAGAAACATCTGAAAAGCCAAAAAGTCTTCATTTTAACTCAAAACAAACCCAAATGAGTCACATTCAGTTACAGTACAGAGCTGAAAAAGCTCATTTGAGAAATGTTTGAGTTGCTATTGAGATCTCTCCAAAATTCTACATTTGATCTCACTTCATTTACCTGTAGTTATCAACTTTGTCTTAGATGTTTCTCCTAAAATTCATGGGGAGGAATAAAAAGAGTATATTATGAGTATACAAAATTAAAATTCATCATTTGATCTCAGTTTGATGGGGAAAAAAATGAGTTTGTTCATGAGTTTTGATTGCAGGCAAATTTGAGCACAGTTTGAAACATTCTTTAGATCTCCTCTGAAACTTTAGAAAAAGACACATCTGTCTCCTCCAAGGAGAAACATCTGTCTCTTAAGCAGGTCTCCAAAAATCTCCATTTGATCTCACTCATTTATCTGTATGTATCAAGTTTGTCTCAGATGTTTCTCATAAAATTTCTGAGGTGAAAAAACAGATGCAAGTCAGCAGTTTTCAGACAGAGCTATAAAATTAGGGTCATTTGATCTTCTCAGTTTGATTAAAAATGTTTTATGAGATCATTTTGAGATCTCTGAGTTTTGTTTAGTGTCACTGGGATCAAATCCGAGCACAGATTGAGACATTGAGATCTCGTCTCAGACTTTTGAGGAGATAAATGTGAGATTACTGAGGAGGAGAAACATCTGAAAAGCAGATCTCCAAAAAGTGTCCATTTGATCTAATTTCATTTAACTGTAGCTATCAACATAGTTTCTCCTGAAATTAAAAAAAGACACAAATTAGTTAATAGATGTCATACAATAAAAATATGTGACCCTGGAGCACAAAAGCAGTCTTAAGTCGATGGGGTATTTGTAGCAACTTTGCAAGTCGATGGGGTATTAGTAGCAATAGCCAAAAATACATTGTATGGGTCAAAATTATTGATTTTTCTTTTATGCCAAAAATCATTAGGATATTAAGTAAAGATCATGTTCCATAAAGATATTTTGTCAATTTCATAATGTAAATATATCAAAACTTAATTTTTGATTAGTAATATGCATGGCTAAGAAATTCATTTGAACAACTTTAAAGGCGATTTTCTCAATATTTAGATTTTTTTGCACCCTCAGATTCCAGATTTTCAAATAGTTGTATCTCGGCCAAATATTGTCCGATCCTAACAAACCATACATCAATGGAAAGCTTGTTTATTCAGCTTTCAGGTGATGTATAAATCTCAATTTTGAAAAAATTGACACTTGTGACTGGTTTTGTGGTCCAGGGTCACATATACAGTAGAGCTATAAGACTGTTTGATCTTCTCAATCTGATGAGAAATGTTTCATGAGATTATTTTGAGATCTCTGAGTTTTGATTTCAGACTTTGGGATCAAATCTGAGCTCAGATTGAGACTTTTGTTGAGATCTCTTCTGAAACTTGATCTCTTCTAAAAATGGATCTTAATTTGATGAGGATTGTTGCATGAGTTCATTTTACAGACGTTAGTGTCTCAATCTGTGCTCAGATCTGAGACACATGTGAGATTACTAGAGACTTTTACTCAGGAGAAGCAAGCAAGTTCAGCAAAAGTCTCCATTTGATCTCACTGCTGTCTCAGAGAGTGATATTACTCATGTGAGATATTAAACAGACCTCATGTGATTTTTCCTTCTTATGGGAAGAGTTTTCTCTCAGAAAATGCCAGTTTAGCAGTGATTGTGGTCTCATGTTTGAAGAAGACGTTTTTAAAGCCTTTGGACTGTTATCTGCGTTTTTGGCCGTTAGTGTCTGAGCGTGACCTTGCGCTGAACCGCACGCAGCCTGGGGTTTTACGATCTACACATCATGGTCGTTCACCCCAAACCAAGCTCGATTGGCAGAGTGGCGTCAAGTGGTTAACAGCACAGGACAAACCACACAGATCCGCTGGTGAACTCTTGAACCCGGAGAAACACACTAAACCTGCGTAAAATGCCGCTCACTTCACTTTCTCTCTGTCTTCAGAGCATCTGGGTTTCGTGTCAACCTGCGTTTGTAGGTAGAAAGCCAAGATATGAGTGTCTAATGAATGTTCATGAAGCCTGGAGCAGGGGTATTATAATTGACTAAAACTGAAATCATAAAAAAATCATATTTAGTCAAATAAACATTTAATGGAAATAAAATCAAATATAGAAAACTTAAACTTATTTCATTATAGCTAGTTGCCAAGGTGACATTTTAAGTACTAAAATCACTAAAACTAAAAAAAAAAAATCTTATGTAAATATGTATAAAATAAAGGAATAAAAATGTATTTAAAAAATATATAGATATATTTTTAAAAAATTAAAAAATAATCAAAATGACAAAAGCACACAACAAAATTATTAAAACATTACCTAAAATCAAAATAAAACAAAAAATTAAATCAAAGTATTAATAAAAACTATAACAGTTCTGTCTGGTTGTTTAGACACATACACAAAAGGTCAAAGGTCATCTAGGGGTACAGGGATCAAATTAATATAGAAAGGGCAGGATTAATAAAATAAAATAAAAACTTATTTTCATGTTGCCGAGGCAACATTTCTCATTTTCAATTATTTCAACTTGATATATTAAAATTAAATAAAGCTGAAATAAAAATTAATAAAAACTATAGACATATAACTAATAAAAATTACAAAATACAACAAAAATTACTAAAACATTAACAAATTAAAATGAAAATGGAAATATAAAAATAAAAACTAATCCAAAATATTAATAAAATCTACAACAGTGGTTAGCAGCTGTTTTTAGACATATGCACTCAGAGGTCAAAGGTCATCTAGGGGTGCAGGGGTCAGATTAATATAGACAGACAGGAATGTGTCAGAGCAGGATAAATAAAATATATATTAAAAAAAATATTTCATCTAGTTGCTAAGGCAACATTTCTCATTTTCATTTAGTTTAACTTGATGTTCTTAAATAACTAAAACGGAAATATAAATTAATAAACTATAAACATTTAACTACTAAAAATGAGAAAAACAGTAAAATTACTAAAACTAACTCGAACTGAAATGAAAACAGAAAAATAACAATAAAAACTAGTTAGCAGCTGAGTGTTTAGACACATGCTCACAGAGGTCAAAGGTCATCTAGGGGTGCAGGAGTCAGATTAATATAGACAGACAGGAATGTGCCAGAGCAGGATAAATGAAATTAAATAAAAAATGAAATTATTTATTATTTATATTAATATTTATTTATTCATTAATTACTTTCATATAACAAATATATCAAATATATATATTTTATAAAATAAAAAAAGTGTTCATTTATGATCACGCACTCATCAGTGATGCCAGAAAGTATTTGGACCACTTAAGTCGCACTTAAACATGTCTGAATGTCTTTTCTCTGTCATTTGGGTCACTGAATGTGATGAACAGATTCTTGAGGCTATCATGTTACAAGAGCGAATCTAAAACCCCAGAATTAAGGCCAGATAGACTCCCTGAACCCTCAGTTATAAACGGAGTAATAATAGCTGGGAATAAATGAAAACAGAAAAAACTCAGAGGTGGTTCAGAGGTGGCAGCTGTGTGTCTCTCTCAGCACGAATCTTTTCTGGAGTCCAGCCCGAAACGCAAGAGCCAGAGAGTTAAAACGCTAGAAAAACAATCACGGGCTGAACGGTGAAAGCCTGAGTTCGGCGGAGAGCCAAGAGCAACATCTCGAGCACGGAGAGACGGAGAAAGAGACGGTCAGGGCTGTTTGTAAAGTCAGCCGTTACTAGTACTAGTGCTCATAGTGTTTAGTGTTGGAACAAACCTCTGACACTGACACTGAGTTTCCTTTAAATGTCTCAAAGAGTGCTTTTTGTAAGACAAAACCCATAAATGAGTTGCATTTCAGCACTTCCGGTTCCTTTATCCTGAAGTCAGTGTGGGGTTTTTTTTCTGGTTAAATGCCTAAAATAAAACCTGTGTTAAACACAAGATTAGTGATGGGAGAAACGAAGCTTTCTGAAAATTTGAATCAATTGAATCAATTGCTTTGTGAAATGATTCACTGTTTTGAATCACCCAGAAACCACACCAGTGTTGAGGGTAATGCATTACTACTAAGTAATTAATTGCTGTAATTTAATTACTTTTCACTTGAAAAAGTAAAGTAAGGGATTACTTTTGTTACTTCCTATGTAATTGCATTAAAAATGTAGACTACAAACAATTCTATATCAAACAATATTGGATTTAACATCAAAATGTAACATGTAATGTTGAAATGTATGTTTTTTTAATATAACAATCTGCCTTTTAAATACTTTGGTCAGTTTAAAGATAATTTATGCATTAATTTATGTCTGGTCAGAACAGTGCAAATGCAATGAAAACTTAAGCCAATTACATGCATAAAAACACCTTTTACAAACCAACTGGAAATGTTTTATTGAAAATGTAATCTATTAATGCAATTAACAAATAATATTTAATATGATGGATCTGTTAAATATGTGTTTTTATTAATTTGCGAGACTTATTTTGTTTGTTTAAAGGAGAGCTTGGTTAATCAGGCCACTAAGAGGCTATTAACTACAACTCTTCTTTTTATTATACAAGTGTGTGATTATAAATATCTATAAATGTATAAAACTGAATCAAGATCAAGTAAAAACCATATAAAAGATATATAGAGATCGAGCAGCAAACCATTGAAATTTTGAAGTGTTTCAAAAGCATTTATGACATAAAGCCTCGTTTATTGAAATCAAATGCTCCAAATCACTGGTCTGAAACAAATGATTCGCAAAGGTTTCGAAGCTTCGAAGCACCGTTTCAAAAGCACCTATCACATTTTATATACAGGTGCATCTCAATAAATTAGAATGTCGTGGAAAACTTCATTTATTTCAGTAATTCAACTCAAATTGTGAAACTCATGTATTAAATAAATTCAATGCACACAGACTGAAGTAGTTTAAGTCTTTGGTTCTTTTAATTGTGATGATTTTGGCTCACATTTAACACAAACCCACCAATTCACTATCTCAACAAATTAGAATATGGTGACATGCCAATCAGCTAATCAACTCGAAACACCTGCAAAGGTTTCCTGAGCCTTCAAAATGGTCTCTCAGTTTGGTTCACTAGGCTACACAATCATG
>JAFVLL020026751.1:0-15509 GCA_021397915.2 Tor tambroides
AATGGTTGAATTAGCCCAGGAGTGGTAGAGTTAGGTGTGAAGCAGGTTTGAGGATGTTGTCAGAGGGGTGTGGAGATATTGAGGACAACCAGTGAGATTTGCATGAATCCAAATGTGTACGCTACGCCTGATGTGAAGTATCTTTCAGCATGGTTACGAAAATGCAGTTATTTTTGCCAGATCTGGATCTTAGTTTAATTCAACCAAATTCAATGGCATAATTTGGTGTTGTTTTCAAAAATTGATTCACATTTATTTGCATATACAGCATGAATCATAAACTCAATTTCAGCTCCACCTAAGATTTTAGAAGACAGTTTCTTGTAATGAGGTTCTTCCAAAGTTCAACTATCAATACTCTCTCCCTCTTGTGTGTGTCTGTGTGTATGCACCACTCACATTTTATTATGAATGTTCAATCATCTAAATCATTATTTTATTAAAAACAAGTTAGTAAGGTGTTTTAAGCAATTTAATTGATGCATTAAACTGATCAAACGTTTCGATAAAGACAACTATAATGTTACAAAAGAGTTCTATTTCAAATATATGCTGTTCTTTTGAACTTTCTATTCATTAAATAATCCTGAAGTATCACAAAAACATTAAGCAGTAGAGCTTTATTGACAATAATAATAAATGTTTCTTGAGCAGCAAATCAGCATATGACAATGATTTCTAAAGGATCACGTGACTCTGCAGACTGGAGTAATAATGCTGAAAATTCAGCTTTGGCATCACAGAAATAAATTACATTTTAAAATATATTCAAATAGAAAACATCTATTAAAAATTGTAATAATACTGGAAAATATGATTGTTTATTTTTGATTAAATAAATGCATATATAAATATTTTGGGTTACAGAAGTAATTATTTTGTACACTAATATTTTGTCTGTATTCTACAGTGGTGCCTCTTATTCTAAAAGCTCTGACATATGATGAGAAAAGGGGTGCATGCAGTTTGGGATCGAATGTACGAGATGCAGCCTGCTATGTGTGCTGGGCATTCTCCCGTGCCTATGACCCAAGTGAACTGAAGCCTTATGTCAACCAGATTGCAAGGTATTAACCCACTACCACCACCACCTCAGCCATTGTGCTTCTCTGAGACATTGTATGTGTTATTTATGCAATTTATTACATTTTCTAAAAAAGAAAACTTTTGTTGAATAGCTTGTCCTATACCATTTGTGCTGCAGTTGGCTCTTAATTCATGGAGTTAACATGGAGTTTACTACTATGTTATTCATTATTTTAAATAGTCCAGGTCATTAGATTTCCTGTGTGGTGGTTGTATGGATCAGGTCAAGTTTTAAATATGAATACATGAAAATATATTTTTCCCAACCCTTGATGGAAACTGACTCCTGTACGCCCACTATTTATTCAAGCATTTGGCGTGACCATTCTTAGATCTTTGTGAAGATGTTTTTGGATGTTCTCCAGGATGAAAGCTTTTTCCACCAGAACCAACTGTGGTGAGAGCTGATCTGATGTCAGTGACGGGTGAAAATGACAGCTCAACTTGGGTGGCTCTGTTGACTTTACGGTTACATTTTCTCTCCAATGAAAATACCTTTTTTTGTTAGTGAGGTTAGACTGTGGAATTTGATTAGTGAGCCTAAAATCTTTTTTTTTTTTTTTTTTTTTTTTTTTTGTGGAACAGAAAAACAGAATTTTGAAGAATCTTCACGTAGCTCTTTTTCAAGTTTCAGCTTCAAATAATGAAAAAATAACACAAAGCAAAATTTTGTAGTCTACATGACGTGTGCTTTATGACTTGTGTGTCTTATGATTGCTTTGTGTGACAGTGAAACCAAAAATATGAATTGACAGTCTTTATTTCTGCCAAGGTTTTAAAATGAACTACAATTTCAACAAATAATGACACACAAGTTCCAGTACTGCTTTGATACACATGATTGATTTTTGGGGACAATCTGCGGAATGGTTTTAAAGATGGTAAAATGTGGCCAGATTTGATGTGGTTGGCATATGTATACTAGCATTAACTGTCACCAATCATTGTGTTCTTATCGCTTAGATGAAATGTTATAATTTTTGAGTTGACTCCAGATCTCTCTGGTACAAGACAACGAGCATTATGTAATGGATCTTTTTCGCATAGTTTTTTGTCCCATGGCAAAGTTGTCTATTTGCTTTAATTGTGGTGCTTGCTTGGTAGTATTATTACCACTCAGATTTATGGTTAGGGGTTTGCTTTATTTAACTTTGCTGTGTAACTGTATTTTGTAATTCTTGTAAAAACTAATTCTGCCATGTTCTGTTTGTGTGGTGATGTAGTTGGTGAATCAGCGCAGCGAAAGAGTTTCATCAGCAGAAAGCATTTTTTCCCTCCCAGGTTCAACAGTAAGCCTTTCAGTCACCATAAAAACATAATGATATTACGAGAATGACAGCTGAAAGATGCTCCGCTGCCCCCCCCCCTCCCTGTTTGGGACAAGTGTGGGCCTGTGTGTAACTGACTGTGCACTTTGCATTACTCCTTCAGTTTGTTGGCCCTCCCCGTAACTTCCCTCCTCCCTATCCCCACGGTGCTGCCAGGTTTCGTCTGTTGTCGTGGGTTTCGGTCGCCATTTGGCACCCAGGCTGTAGGCCTGTCGAGTCCTGTTCTAATTTACTCAGCAGTCAAAGGTTGTTTCTATGAGCTCACTGACGCTTTCAGAAACCGTGTCGTTGCATTGATTTTGGAGAGTTTAGATATACACACTACTGTAACTAAGGTTTTATTTTAAAAAAAATAATAATTTACATATTCATTAAATTCATCAAGTGACAGTAAAGATGTTTACATTGTTACAAAGATTTATATTTTCAATAAATGCTGTTCTTTTGAAGTTTATATTCATCAAAGACTCCTGAAAAAAAAATGTATGAGGGTTTCCACAAAAATATTAAGCAACAAAACTTTTTTTCAACATTGATAATAAGAAAAGCTTCTTGAGCGGCAAATCAGCATGTTAGAATGATTTCTGAAGGATCATGTGACTGGAGTAATGATGCTGAAATTTCAGCTTTAATTACATTCCATGTATTGCAAAATATATTAAATAAAAAATGGTCATTTTAAACTGTAATACTGTTTCACAATATTATTGCTTTTACTGTATATTTTATCGAAAAATTGCAGCCTTAGTGAACATAAGAGCTTTTTTTGAAAAACAAAAAAATCTGACTTAAACTTTTGAACTGTAGTGTATATGCAAATACAGTATTCACACAAAACAAAACGGATCCTTACGGATAATAAATCATCTATGGTCCCAGCTGATTTTCTTTTTTGATACACTGTCCCCAGAAAAGTTCTCTAAAAATGATAATTCATTAGTTACTGAAACTTAAAGTTGTTCCAAACCTGTATGACTCTTTCTTCAGGGGAACAGAAAATCAGAAATTTGGAGAATTTGTACTGGTTGTTGTTGTTTTTTTTTATTGCAATTACAGTGAATGAAGACTGAAGCATCAAATAGAATGCAAAAGCACCTTAAAATGAGTTAATATTACTCATGCATTATATTACATTCACCCTAGGTCTCCTTTGTGTATTCATGTGAAATGAAAAGTAGCAGTTTCTAGAATTGTGAGCCAACTGGATCTTTTCAGTGAATCGTTGACGCAGTTTAGAAAACAGGTCTGAAGAGGTTGTTCATGAACCTGACTCAAGTCTCGACTTACTAACTCGATCTGGATGCAGTGAATAACAGTCAGTACAGTACGGTGAATGTTTTCAATGAATAACAACTATTGGTTTGTTTTTCATATAAAGTTATTGTTTGACTTTAAAAGCCTTGGAATATAGCTTGCAAGACTTATAGGCCACCTTAATTTTTAAAAGCTTCAGTCTCTATTCACTGTAATTGCATTTTTAATGTCTGACCAGTACAATTCTTCTTTTGTGTTCGATGGAAGAAAGTATGTCAAAGGAAGAACCATCCCTTTAAGCTTAAAGACATTTACGGTGCACAAGCAACATGTTTCGATGGTTTCCTGATTGATTGCGTAATCTGTAGAAGAACGCAAGACATTATTATAGAACAATAACAGTGACATGTCTTGCTCTGCATGCATGATCAGTCACTGTCCATTTTATGATGCTCCAGGCCACTATCAGTTGTTCATCGAAACCAGCGCGGCCGTGTTAAGCCCGTAGGGTTGTGCGTGTGTATGTTTGTGTACTTCATTCTCCCAGGCTGTGAGTGACGGTGGGAATACCTCGCGGGCACGTTCACACAGCTCGACTGAGGAGGAGGAGTGGTGGAATAAAGGGAAAAGAGTGCAACAGGCTTATGGGGGCACTGAAATGATAGATGAGTTTGTAAAAATATGCCTTATCACTGGGGGTGAAACATCTGAAGGTTTAGAAAAGTACATGTTTGCGTGAAAGCATTGAATGTTTGTCACCTCAGGCTGTCAAACTAATGAAATCAGTGAATGCCAAGAATTAGGATGCACAAAAATATTGTCCTAACAGTTGTCCTAATTTGTTGTTGTTGTTGTTATATATTTATTTATATATAGTCACTAATCATTCTCATTTGCCTGCACCTTCACAGCGGTCTTGTCATTGCAACTGTATTTGACAGGAATGTCACCTGCAGAAAGGCTGCCTCTGTGAGTTTATCCTGAAAAACTCTTTAAAATCTCTTTAAAGCTGAAGAGTGTAAAAATTTGTAAACTGGTCACAAAGTATCAGTACAAATGCTCCATCTGTCTTTCATTAGTCAGAAAAGAAGGTAGTCCAGCCCTAAACTGCCAGCATTGGTTGAGTCAGTATTACACCAGTTTCACACCACAAGTGCACAGCAAATAAGAGTGTTCACATCAGAAGTGTGAGCTGCGTTCTGTTTCTGATGTGAAGACTCTCATTTGCTAACATAGGAACTTATGAAATCTGATTTATTTTTTCCTAAATTCTGTTTAAATTTTTTTTCCAAATTCCATTTTTTTTGGTTTAATTTTTTTGTATTCTGTTTTTTTTTTTTCGATTTTAATTTTCCCTGACTTTTTAATGGTTAGATTAAGGGCCAGTTTTACTAAACAGGGCAAATTAGCGCAAGAGCGCAATTCCAGAACAGCACCGATGGGTGTGGAAATTTCTGAGGGTGATTTACTAACAACACGCAAATTAAAGAACACCGATGCAACATCTCATTTACATATCGACCAATGCAATATACCAAGCGCAGTGCAAATTAACATAGTCACAAATAAAAAATAAAGAAATAAAGAAGCCACAGTACATTGAAAAGAACCGGAGGCCAAAAAATAAAGGGTTGCAAGAAGTTTTGATAGACCTGATATTGCGTGACTCCTAGTTGGGGGTTCCAAGCCGTCTTTTATTTCCTGAAGCAAATTAAAAATAAGATGGCTTGGCAAACTGTATGTTCGGATACAGGGACGCCATAAGGAGAGGGGAGGTTAGGATAATATAATTTAATCATATACACTGAATGTTGTTATTAGAGCAAATAGCATCTAACTACTATTTATACGTAGTACAAAGAAAATAGTGCTTCAGTAGCATTTGTTGCTATTTGCTCTTAGTGCAAATAGCCTCTGTAATCTTAATATTTTGTTCTCACATTGTGAAAAAGACAAATATTTTGATCTTACAATCCTGTTAATGATTTCATTGAAATACATTTGGAAACTCATTTTTCTCACCAAATCCTTACTTAGGTCTGTTGCCTGGTCATGCCTTTTTTGAAGGACCTAAGCCATATGCATGCCTTTTTCACTTCCAATACATATTTACTTTCTTTACTGCGGAAATGTAAGCAAAAGTAAGGAACATCATTATCTTTTGGAAGTAATATCTTTCACATTTGGTAAATGATGAAAATATTTGCGCAGTGCAACCTCTGTAAAGGAGAAAGTATTATAATCGGGAATAAAATGGCACACTTCAGCTTTAATTTCACATAATGTGACTACATGCATAAGAAATTACGGGAAACGTAATGTTTGCGTCCTTTTCTCTGTTTCTAGGCTGCTTTCCAAGAGAATGTTGGCAGACAGGTACAACGAAAGAGAATACACTTACATAAACACCATTCAGATCCATTATAAACACCTGCAATGATCTGTAGTACAACAGGCCGTGTTCTGTGAAGCCTGCTGAGTGTGTGTATCTCTAATCTGATCCTTGGAGATATCCTGTCTCCACAGGGCACCTTCCCTCATGGCATAGACATTCTTACAGCGGCGGACTACTTCATGGTCGGTAACCTGAATAACTGCTACTTAACTATCAGGTAAGGAGTAAGAAGGTGACAATGTGTGACAAAGAGCTGTTTTGGCATGTGTGATTGAACCCAATTGTCCTTCATTGTACATGCTGCAAACGTTACAGCAGCAGGTAGATCAGTCATATACCCTAATTCTCAGAACACTTCAGTTCAGCACAGTCATGGTATGTTCTGAATGCCTCGATGAGTGAATCACTGGCTGCACTGTCGTGTCTTATGTCCCACCCTACAGAAAAATGTCATCATTTGACTGTGACACCTTAATGTATTAAAAGAGCAATGTGAAAAATGCTAGCCTTAGGGAGCAAAGAGCCATAGTGAAGCCTTACCGAGCAGCCCAATGTTAAAAACCATGAAAATGTTGCTTTAGCTTGTTAAAGGATGGGTTCACCAAAAACTGGAAATGTCCTGAAAAATGCTCACCCTCAGGAGTTTGTTTCTTTATCGGAACAGATTTGAAGAAATTTAGCTCACCAGTGGATACAGTGAATGGGTACCGTCAGAATGAGAGTTCAGACTGCTAATAAAAACATCACAATAATCCACACCACTCCAGGCGATCAGTTAATGTTTTGTGAAGCAAAAGGCTGCATGTTTGTAAAAACAAATTCATTTTTTTTTCACGTTTTGTTGCAGCCTTACGTTAAACCGCTTTAAATTACCTTTTTTTTCCCCCACAACAATCTACACTCCACACACCATAATGACAAAGCAAATAACAGGTTTTTAACATCTTTGCAAATTTATTATACATAAAAAATATAAATAATTCCATTGCATAAGTATTCAAACCCTTATCTGGGACAGTTGAAATTTAGCTCAGGGGCATTCATATTGCTTGTAGATGTTACTATACTTCCAGTGGAGTTAAAACTGCAGCAAATTCATTTGAATGGGTATGATATGGAAAGTCACACACTTCTCAGAAAAGATCTAACAGCTGAAAATGCATATCAGAGCAAAAACCTAGCCCTGAGGTCAAAAGAACTGCGTGTAGATCTCAAAAACAGGTTTGCGTCAAGGCATAGATCTGGGGAAGAGTTCAGAAAAAAGAAAAAAAATTCTGCTGCATTGAAGGTTCACAGAATCGTGTAGCCTTCATTATCCATAATGGAGGATGCTTGAAACAACTAGGACTCTTCCTAGAGCTGGCCTCCTGGCCAAACTGAGCAACTGATGGAGAAGAGGCTTGGTTATACTGGTGAGCAAGAATCTGATGGTCACTCTAGTTGAGCTCCATGATCATATATGCAGATGGGAGAAACCTACAGAAAGACAAACATCACTGCAACACTCCACCGATCTGGGCTTTATAGCAGTGTGGCCAGACTCAATTCTCTCTTCGGTGAAGACAAGAGAAAACACACTTGGAATTTGCAAAAAAGCACCTAAAGGACCCTCAGACTCTGAGAAACAGATTCTCTGGTCTGATGACCCTCAATTCTAAGCATCATGTTTGAAGGAAACCATCTCTGCTCATCACCTGCAGAGTACCATCCCAAAAGTAAAGTGTGCTGGTAGCAGCCTCATGCTGTGGGACTGTTTTTCAGCGGCAGGGACTGAGGGACTCATCAGAGTAGAAGACAAGCTCAATGCACCAAAATATTGAGATAGCCTTAATGAAAACCCAGTCCAGAGCATTCAGAACCTCAGACTGGGCAGAAGGCTCACCTTCCAACAGGACAATGACCCTAAACACACAGCAAGAGTGGCTTATAGACAACTCTGTGAATGTCCTTGAGTGGCCCAGCCACAGCCTGGCCTTGAACCCAATCAAATATTTCTGGACAAACCTGAAAATGTGTCTGCCCCCATCCAACCCGACAGAGCTTGAGAGGTGAAGAGGTGAGGAGAAGAATGGCAGATAATTGCCAAATGCTGATGAGCAAAGCTTGTCGCATCAAACAAAAAAGACTTGAGGCTATAAAGGTGCTTCAGCTAAGTACTGAGTTAAGGGTTTGAATACTTATGCAACATACTTATTTCCTATTTTTTTTAATAAATTTACAAAGTTGTGACAGTTCTGTTTTTGCTTTGCAATTAATGGTGTATGGAGTGTAGATTGATGTAGGAAAAAAAAGTAATTTAATGCAGTTTAACAAAGCTGCAACATAACAAAACGTGAAAAAAATGAAGGGGTTTGAATACTTCTGCAAGGCACTGTATATGTGCAAAAGTACAGTAGCAGAATCAGCTTCTTGAATTCTAAAAGTCAGAGATGGTGAAAAATGTCTGTGTAAAACTAATTTATGACTGTTATTTCCAGTGTCTACATCGCTGGTTTTGAGAAATACACCAAACCCTTAATTGACCACTTGGTGGCTATGAAAGTTAGTCACTGGGATGGCTAAGTGTATGTATACTGTTTGATGTGGATTCTTTGGTTTTATATTTGTAACTGAGGCTATGTTTGCTTTTATCAGGGTGATCAGAGAGCTGGCCACAAAAGCCCTGCACAATCTAACTGTTCGGGCCCCTGAATACATGGCCAACACTGGTGAGAATAATAATATATTGATATATGCCAAACTCAACTCAACACATCTCATTCAACTCTACAAGGCCAAGAGAAATTTTGTGGCATCTTGTCTTTTTTTTTTTTTTTTTTTTGTTTTATAATTTCAGTTTTACCTCAGCTGCTGCCCATGGCCACAGGGATGGATTTACACAGCCGTCACGACGCTATCCTGGCTTGCACCGAGATCACTCATGCTCTCTATGAGCTTGCAACCCAGAACAATAGGTTCCACCTGCTTTTCTTTTAAAGCTTTGCCTAACCTTGATTTTATTTTATTTAATACATTTGTTTCCTTGTAGTTTGGTGACTGACTTCCTGTCCTTTGACACCATTGAAGGCCTTAAAAACATTCATCAAAAGGTCTGCCAATTAGCATCTTGTGTTTTTTTGGGAAATATAAATCTAAAGCAGTTTATTATGACTGATACTTCCATATGTGCCTTCACTTTAGCTCTCTGACAGAAAGCAGCACAGGTAGGCACTTGTTTCATCACGTGGTAGTAATTAACATCAAAGCTTTTTAGAGGCACTTATTTGTGTATAGCTTGTAACTAATGTTTTTTTTACCCTAGGGGATTTGGTGGAGAGCTAATGAGACCAGCTGGTAAGAAACTAATGATCATTTACAGTTATTCTATAGAATTGATTGTGCTTCTTGTGTTGAAATGATAAACTACTATTTAAGGTGTGTGTGACATAAAGCAAGCATCATTATTACCATTATAACTCATTCTATAGTAAGAGATTTGAACAAACCTCAAAACATAGCTTTCCGCTACAGACATAAAACCCCAAATTGTGTGGCTTGATGAAGAGAGGTGTGTACCACTTCTAATATAATTTTGGCCTGCCAGACCATAAAAAGTTGCAGAAAATCACTTATAGTGAAGGAACTGAGCCATATGCTTCAGCAACATGCTAAAACCACTCAGGGCTCAGTTTTTCAAAGATCTTCCTGAGAAAGAATTTAACATTTTTTCTTAAGATAAATTTCTAATGGTGTGTGCACACCAAAAGCAATTTTAATTATTTGTTACATACGAAGTCAATGCAAAGACGGGAACAAACGCGCAATGTTCACCTCAATCGCATCTTCCACTCAAGTTAAATAATTTCAACTCGAGTGGGAAATTCACATGGTTCGTTGTCACATTGTTAAGCCAATCAGCGTAGACCACGTCCGTTTGTACCAGAAAATGGAGGAGAGTGACATAAAAAACATCCTGTGAGTAATCTAGATCGAGTAACGTGATGCAAATATCCGCTTCACTTTTGGTGTGCACATACCCTAAGAAGTTCGTGAGAATGTTCCAAATGCAATTTTTGAGAAATTCCTAAGAAGCTCTCAAATGTTTTCTTAAAAAACATTTTATTTTTTTAAGAAGAAAATGACATTCTTGTATGGCGGTTCTTGACAAAGATTTTCTGATCGACTGAAAAAGCCTCAAAAGTCATCTTTTTGCTCTGCCTGCAGATTATTGCAATAATCATAATAACCTCACACTTTTTTTAGTATTCACATTCATGTTGTTTAATGCACCTCATGTTTAAATAGTTTTCAAAGTGTAGTGGTCTGTTGCATTCATTTGTACTGTCTTTCTTGCGCTCTCTAGAGTGAATGCATCCTGTAGTGTGGTTACAGAATTTTGAATTCAGCAAAAAAGTCACAAAATACATAATATTTACATTATTGTACTTTAGAGTATGCACATCCCTAGTAATGTATATTTATCTAGAGTTATGTTATGATGTTTAATATTTGAAAAACCTCATAAGTTTATTAAGCTTCTTACCTTTGGGGATTTAAGAAAATTGGAGGTTATACTAAATTTAATAGCTTATTTCCAATGATTTTTAAGAAAAAATATCTTAAGAATTAAAATTTTTACGTTTTGTCTTTAGAACAATCTTAAGATAGGAAGATTCTTTAGGAATGTTTTTGGGAATACAAAACATTCTTAATTTTATTCTAAAGTTTAAAAATACGATGAAAATAGCGGTTAAGATTAGAAGAAGTTTATTCTTAAAATTGTTCACGAATCTGCCGCTTCTTTAAGAAAATACGTGTTTTTGTTTCTAAAGTTTATTATGTGTTTTTATCTTGAGTACAGAGTTGTTACATGGTTACAGGTAGTTTAATAGATGACATTTACTTTATTAATGTCAATTATATTAATAATGTCATTATTTTGATGGAGATAAAATCAAATTGAATGAAATGGTACATTTTTGTTAAGTGGAAATGTTGCCATTTTAAAAACTAATGACATATAAAGTTTAGAGATGTGTTTTGTCCCATGTTATAAGAATCAGTGGCTTTGTAGACAGTAAAAAAAAAAAACATATTACAGATGTCTCTGAATCATTCACGTTACAAAGCAACAAAACAGAGGCTCAATTATTGCCTTTTTACACCCTGATCTGGTTTTCCCTCATCTTTTTTTTTCAGTCTGTGGCCTCATTGAAAAGCTCTCTCTCTCCAAGATGCCTTTTAAAGATGACCCAGTTATCAGTGAGTCAACCACACCTCTTTACTTTTGCATGATTTATGTGTCTTTTACCACAAATGTCTCATGGAGGAGTGATTGTTTTATGGGTTTGTGATGTTGTCAGCTGATTTGTGTTAATGTACACTCTGATTTCTTGCAGCTGGTTGGCAATGGCTAATAGATGACAGCTTGAAGAACCTTCAGCTGTTCTCCAGCGGGGCCAGACGGGGTATACAGGTACAATCCACACCTCAACACCCAGAACGGCCTACAACTGTACCAACTATGATTGTTATAAAAATATATTACATGTTTTTTCTGAAGGATGCCGCAGTCTCAGCACTGGCAGCGTTGTGTGGGCAGTATTATCAGGTTGAACCAGGGGTAGCCCATGCAGAAATGCAAGGTACAGGAAACTAACACACTTAAAACAATGAGGGTGATTTAATGCTTGTGGTTTTTATATGAAATTCCAAACAAGTACTTCTGGGTGTGTTTTTGGGTGTGCGGATACTTTTGGCCATTTATTGTTTGTTTACATCCATTTGTTGCCATACAGATCAACTGGTTAGTCAATACCTGTCAGCCCTGGAGAGTCCCGAGGTTTTGACGCGCTGTGGCTGCGCTCTTGCTCTGGGCTCACTTCCTCCGTTTATGATCCATGGCAAACTACAGCAGGTCAGACCTCATAATGTCTCATGTGCTCAAGTCTATATCTGACCTGTTAGGTTGAGTTTGCGTTCTCATACTTGTTCCCTAGATCTTGCCTGGACTCCAGGCCGCCTGTAAGGTTGTGCAGAAAGAGGAGAGTCTAACAGAAGCCAGGAGGGATGCAGCCACAGCCATGTCTCAGTGAGTAACACCTTTTTATGTCTCCTTTGCGCTTGAAGAACCAGTCTGCCTGAGCTTAAGCTCGGTCAACGCCTGCTCCTTCCTGCAGGACCTGAAATTCATGTCTCTGTTCACTGCTTTGTCCCATCTTGCATTGCATGTCCATGTGTCCTGTGCTTTCTTGTGCTTCTCAGGGTGTGTGTAGCTGTAGGAGTGTGTGCGCGAGGCAGCCTGGACCGTGTCCTGTGTGAGGACAACGTAAGGCCTGTGTATGAAGCCTTGCTGGGCTGTATGAACGACTACAGCACGGACAGCAGAGGGGACGTAGGGGCCTGGTACGTTCACATGCCTTTATAGAGGTGTATACTTGTGTTGCACAATATGCAACAATGTCAAGTCAAGTCACCTCCATTTATATAGCCCTTTATACAATGCAAATTGTGTCAAAGCCTCTTTACAGTGTTAAACAGGAAAATAGTGTGTTGATAATGCAAGAGGACAACAGTAAATAGTCAATTTTTCAGTTCATTCAGTGATGCCATCGTCCAGTTCAGTTCAGTTCTCTTCAGATAGTGTCCGTCAAGTCAAGACGACAATATTGCCAGAAATTAAGTGTCCCCAATTAAGCAAGCCAAAGGCGACAGTGGCAAGGAACCCAAACTCCAATGGTGACAGAAATGGAGAAAAAACCTTGGGAGAAACTAGGCTCAGTTGGGGGGTCAGTTCTCCTCTGGCCAGTGGTATAATACATAATAATTAAAATATTAATTTCATTAAAATATAAAAATTAATCAAACAAATAAAGAAATGTATTACTATAGTAATACTATTGTATTGTAAAAAAAAAAAAAATAATAATAATAATAATAAATAATAATAATAGATGTTATTATCATTACAATGTTTCATTAAATTCTAAGAATTAAACAAAACGAAATATATTATTATAGTAATACTATTGTATTGTTAAAACAATATTATTACAATATTATAATCATTATTATAATAATAATAATAATAACTTATTATTATTTGGTTTTATTGTTTTTCATTTTATGATTTAATAAATAAATAATAAATTGTATAATAATGATAATTATTATTATTATTATATATAATTATCATGTCCTCATTACATAATGAGTTCAGATGACTTGAATCAGTTTAATGTAGCCATTTAATGTGATTAATGATAAAATAATGCCATAAAAATTAGACAATAAATTTAAATAAAGTGTGCAAAGAGAGTTGAATTAATTTTAAGTATTTAATGAATCTAATTATCTGACTAATTATATGTAATTTAATCTATCTAGTTATTGATAGTCCTAATATATTCATTTAATTAATTTACCTTAGCTTAATTAATTTGGCTGATTTTAAATGTTACTCACTTTGCCCAGAACTGTATTTTTAAATGTAACACGAAATATATTCATCATTTTCCACTGCCCTCCGGCCTTGCCCTTGCTGCCCCACGAGTGACACATTCCTCACATTCCCCACAGCAGCCTCCAGGCACAACAAACCTTTAACATGATGCTGGAAATGTCAACATACTACATGTGCAGTTGTCATCGTGACTTTGTGACTAACAAAGTGACATCAAATATTTGAAGCATCTTTTGTGTTCTTGTGTTTCTCTGAAAGCAGTTTGACAGTCACAGTGTAACTCTGACTCTTTGCTCTCGTTCTGTTTCAGGGTGAGGGCGGCAGCAATGAGCAGCCTTATGGACGTGACCCTGCTGGTGGTGGCGTCTGCTCCAGAACTCCTCTCCTCTGACCTATGAGACAATGTCAATCTTTCTTAAAAGGGTAGTTCACCCAAAATAGAAAATTAGGTCATCATTTACTCACATTAAGTTGTTTTAAACCTATATGAGTTTCTTTAATCTGTTGAACACAAAAGAAGATATTTTGAAGAATGTGGGTAACTGAACAGTATCTGCTCCCCATTGACTTCCATAGTATTTATTTATTTATTTTTTATCTATGGAAGTCAATGGTTACCGGTTGCCAACATTCTTCAAAATATCTTCTTTTGTGTTCAGCTGCTGAAAGAGATTCATACAGGTTTGGAACCACTTGAGGATGAGTAAATGACTACACAATTTTCATTTTTGTATGAACTCTCCTTTTAAGTTTAGTCGCAATAAACGTAATACACCATTGCAGACCGATCACAGATATTTCTCTCATTTTCTATAGTGTTCAGCGTATGATGTGTTGCATGGCCCTGCAGGCTGCAGAGAAGATCGACCGCTACCGAGCCCATGCCGGCACTGTTTTCCTGTGTCTGCTTCACATCACAGACCCCGCAGTACCTCACATTCCCCACCGGGAGTGTCTTCCCTCCGTGAGTGCCACAGGGTGTAATTGTACTTGGGAGCGTGTTAATACAGTCTAGTTTTACGAACACACCTACTGCTCACTTCAAAGCGCTGTATTTAGGATTTGCAAAAATGTGTGTGGCTGCGTATTTTGATCCTAATGCCGTTATACAAGCAAGCGAATTGAACTGATCTGGTCAAAACATAATTTATGCTGGATGCATAGGGTGCACTCGCCGAACGTGACATCATCACTTTGTTTGTGGCAGAGCGCTTCACAGTCTATGGCGCTTCAAAATCAGCAATTTGATTGCATAAATTTGAGGAAATAGCTGATGTACCTGTCTACCAAACTTTTTCTGCACCAGAGAATCAATTGCTTGTTATAGCTAATCAATTGCATTGAAATGTTCAATTCATCCAGTTTTTCTACATAAGTTGATAGCCCAAGTATAATCAATAATTCATTTACATTTTTGGTCAAATTTTTTTAAGGTCCAATTCTCGCTATTAACAAACTATTAACTACAAATTTTGCCTCAATAAACTCCTAATTTGCTGCTTATTAATAGTTAGTAAGGTAGTTGTTAAGTTTAGGTATTGGGTACACTATAAAAAATGATCGTGATTTTAACGGTAAAAAACTGTGAAAATGATACAGTAAAAATCTGTTAAATGGTTAACGCTAAGTTCCTGTAAAATTTACAGGGAAAACCCGTAAACTGACGTTCCCAGAATTCCCTGCATTCCATTTCAAATTTTGTTTGAATTTGATGTTTTTTCTTTGAAATAACTGTTTCTTCTTCTACGTTTTTTCTTATCAGTTATGTTTATTAGGGTTGTATGTTACATCTAATGTTGTTAAGTTAATGTTTATTGCATATTTCAGTTTAATGAGTCTCACCATGATGGTGTTTAGTGCTTGTGTGAATGACACTGTGCACCTTCTATATATGTTATTATTTAAAAGCTGCTTGTGATGGGCTTTGGTTCATCATGTGACTTTCTCATCACCACCTGCATTTGGTGGTTGTCAGTGTATTTCAAAGGTACAAAACAGATTTCAG
>JAFVLL020026752.1:0-52412 GCA_021397915.2 Tor tambroides
TCACAATAATGGACATGGAATTTCGACGTATACGTCAAGCGATTGAAAGAACAGAAAGGAGGACTAAGAATCTCCAACGACAATTTGCAGTGTTAAATTTCATTGAGGCTGATAGAAGCACAAAACGCCGTAGACGAAGTCTTCAGGTAAATACCGTTTATAAGTGCTCTCAGTATGATACAATGTTTACACAGTATATGTTTACACGGTGTTTTAACTCATGGTGGGTGAGGGCGTTTTCGTACGCGTTTAGCCAATCAGTGTACACTTACGTCACGGATCGTTCCTAAAACTGTTTTAGACCCTACTCTGAAGCAGGAGCTAATTTAGTTCCTCCAAACGGAGTTCCTGTAACTAAAACCGTTCCTAGTTCCCGCGGTGCGAACACGTCAAAAAGTGGGTAGTTCCACAATTAATTCGGGTACTATGAAAAGGTTCCTGCGGTGCGCAAGGCCCTTTTGTGCACAATATTTCTTTCTTTTGCATGTAAATCTGTATCTTCAGACAAAGAGATGTTCATTTACAACATTTACAGTACGTTTACATTTACATTCATCCAAAGCCTCGTGGATAAGTGAGGAATACAATAATGCAATTCATCCACGAGAAGCACATGAGTGCTAAATTGATTTAAAAAATCCAAAGTTTTAAACATAAAAGTTCTTAATAATTTTTAAATGGTCATTTGTTAATTCACTCAGTGCTGGGTTTGCCAGACTTTACCCTACTGGCTTTCGTTTCTTACTTTCAAATATTTACAGAGTGGATATTTAAAGAGATCTAAAGAAACCTTACACAGCCTCTAAGATTTCGTCAGCCAAACCATTATCAATTAAACACAGGATCAGTCCCACACTTTGCAATTTAACCACTGTTTTGATAGTATGTCTGTATCACTGAAACATGGTCTGACATCTAACCTCTGCCCTCGTGATGATGACAATCAGCTGACCGTGACAGCCTTGAATGCAGATAGCTGTACAGTTTGTACAATTGGGAGAAAACAGTTAAAGGGATACTCCAGACATAAATGATAATTCTTTCATCATTTACTCACTCTCATAACATCCCATATTTCTTTCTTTCCTCAGATAAACAAAGATTTTTAGACAAATAATCCATCACTGTGAGTCCATATAATGTATAGGATGCTCAAACATGATGCTTCAAAAACTAAAAAGTGAATAGAAAGTGTACAAAAAGTGAACATTACAGAATATGATGGTAATCCATACGACTCCAGCTGATGTTTTTTGAAACTGTCATGCATGCTTTGCATAAACATCAGAAATTACAACTAAAGTTAATTATGATTAAATTAAATAAAATATAAAGATTTGAAGAAATCAGAAATGACAGAAAAATACATATTAAACCTAGTCAGTAATGTTTATATATTTAAAAAAAACGAATAAAAATGTTAAAGGTGGGTAATAGAATTACTAAAAAGGAAGACTAAAAATTTAAAAAACAAAAGCTAATTCAAAATATTAATTAAACTATAATAGTATATAATACTAAAATAACGCTGTCAGAATGAGTGATCGAGAAATCTGAACATAAGAAGATTTTCATTTACTGTAAGATTAAAGATGACTATTTACATTGGAATGGAGTTCTAATGTTGTATAGAATCTCATCCAACAGCAGATGGCAGCACATTTACATCTATTATACCTACTCAACATTTTTAACTCCTGCTTCACTTAAAACAGACCCTGCTAGTTAAATAGCAGGAGTGAAAGCTGTTGTACTTGAATCACTGCATGTATCAGGTATCAATTTGTTTTATTATTTAAATACATACTGCATGATTTAGATAGCCTACTGCGTTATATTTACAGTAATTATACATTTCTGTACATTGACATTCTCCTCTGTGTGAAGCAATACCCTGCCCTATTTTCATTTCCAAAAAGTATAATTTCTTATCTAATGAATTTGATAATTGAAGACTCTTTAAGTAATTAAGATGATGGCGTCATCTGTCTGGGTTGCGCTGTAGGTAGAGGCACAGCCACAGGAAGAAATCGAAGAGATCTAAATTATTCAGGATTTAGGTGTTTGCTTATGCTCCCTTCATTCACATCATTTCAAACAAACAGGCACAAACACCCACACATAAGACCTGCGCTCCAATTTGCAACTCATTGTTAAATGAAAATTTTTAATTATAATATAATGGATTTAATCTCGTCCCCCCGTCTAGCTGAAAACAAAGATAAAAGAATAATTATATAAATAAATCCCCCCACTTACAAAGTCTGTTTAAAGCGAACTTTTGATTGAAAACAGTTTGATTGAATTTTTTCCTTTTGAGAAAGAGCGTAATTAAGAGCCCTCTTCAACAGTTAAAGACATGACAGTCCAGCCTTAATTTTCTTTCATTAACATGAGTAAAATCATCATTTGTCCCTGAATTGCAGTTTGTCTCTCTTGGCAACTCAACGATTTCCAAATGATCATGTCTTATTCTCATTCTTTTGATTATGCTGCCTACGCTAGATCTGCACTTTAGGATATTAATGTGAACTCGAGAAGTGTTGAGATGCTCATGGGTAGCTCACACGAAGTAGGTTGGGAGGTTAACATCTAAACAACATCTTGCTAATTTTTTTATTATTGATACAAATGGAGATTTTATGACCATATCAAGCTACAGACTACATGAAATGTGCCTACTTTTAAAAATTCATTTATAAAATCTAAAATGGTAAAAAAAAAAAAAAGAGAGATATGGTTGCTGGCCTTTTATAAATTTATATTTAAATCTAAAACTAAAATCTTTAAACCATTTTTATGCATCAACTATCCATATATTCTGCATAGTTCACCCAAAAATGAAAATTCGATCATAACTTACTCACCCTCAGGTTTCTTCTGTTGAACACAAAAGAAGATATTTTGAAGAATGACTGTAACCAAACAGTTGCTGGTCCCCACTGACTTCCATAGTATGGAAAAAAAAATTACTATGGAAGTCAATGGGGACAGCAATTGGTTACCCACATTTTTCAAAATATCATCGTTTGTGTTCAGCAGAAGACAGAAATGCATAAATATTTGGAACAACAAGTGAGGACATTTTCAGGATTTTCATTTTTGGGTGACCTATCCCTTTAATTCTTTTACTGACTGAATTTGACATGTTTTGTCTTTCACTAGTTGTTTATATCAGTACCGATAGAAGTCTGGTATGTGTTCAGAATTAAATATGGTTAAACAAAGAAACAGCTGTACTGAGACTAAGCAAGTACGGAGAGAATAAAAAAAAGAGAAAAAAAGTGAATGAATGCTATATCAATATACTGAATCAATCTGATTTGCTCTCACAGTAAGATTGATGGCAAGACATGTTTTCTTGTTTTATCTTTGTCTCATCTGTTCTTGCCGTTTGTAGAACATCAGTCAAAGTGACTGAGTCATAAAGACATATGTCAATCATCTTCTCGTTTATAACCTCTCGATGGAATGACTCAACTCCTGCTTGAACTCAGAGCGGTTCTCAAACATCACGAGTCAATCAGCTCCACTCCAGAGGTGGGCTGGGGGAAGGGTTGAAGTGTTGTTTAGTCATAACGGTGGGCTCGCTCATGACACATGCATTTACAGCTGTGGTTATTAACTACTTTGTCCGACACTAAAACTTTGAGGCTTGGCGTTTTAAAGGTTGTCCATCCTTAATACGTTTCCTGTTCCACCCGCATGATCAGCCAATCGGAACAGAGCTTAATGAATCCCCTGCAAGGTTAATTTGCTCAGTAATGGCATTAAATGGATATATGGCAACAGTTTCTCCTCTAAATACCAATTCATTACATCTACGCTTATTAAGAGCGAGGACTATGAAATTATGGCCAGCGTCGCCACATTAAGAGTCATTAGCTCCACACTCTCGTGTTTGCCTCGGCGAGGCTTGTCAGCGAAAGCGAAAAGGGGCTGGAGCTCCTTCCACCGAACACCCGTAATTACTTCTCACAGTAACCTTCTATCCAAACCTCATATTTTCATAATTTTGCCCCACATTTGCATCTTTCCATCCCTCCATTGCATACTTAGTCAAGGTCTGCGAGTGGGCCGACCCATCTGAGCGGGAAAATGAAGTGATTAACGGAAAGAGCTCTTCCTGACTGAGGGGTTCGAAGAAATGGATTTGCGGCATAAAAAAGGGATTTAATACAGAAAAAAACTCATTATTCCAACCCACTCATTTTTTGTTAGCGTTCTTTATGCGAGGTTGTAACATTTCTCTCTCTCTCCGAGAATTTGCCACTTCAAATTGTATCTCAAGGTTATGTGTGTCTAATGTTAAGCTTTAATTTTAATTTTCAGCCCTCATCCTCAATTAGATTTCTCTACCTGAGAAGGTACGTGTGTGTGTGTGTGTGTGTGTGTGTGTGTGTGCGTGTGTGCTGGGGCTCCGTACAGGCTTGATTAGAATGGTGCTGTTGTGGTTTGAAGGGCGGTAATTACATAGTTTCTCTCCTCTTTCTCTCAACCCTCTTTGGTCACCCACAACCGCTGATTATAATGGATCATAGATTTTTCTTTATTGGCTTTTGTTTTATAGAGCCGATTAAACAATAATAACAATAAAAGATGCAATTAATTGCAAAGGTAATTAATGGTAGTTGTGATGGCCATCAGTGTGTATGCCTGTGTGTGTTTTCAGCTATGCAATTTCATAATTACCCACCACACACACGCACGCATGTTCGGAGAGCTAGAAAGCTTTGATAGATGTGTAATGCTGAAGCGCTAAAACGGAGGCGAATTAAACTCATAATGTAATTAAACAAAACTGCTATGCATAATTATTAGCGAAAAGCTGATTGCAAAAGCTGGGGGTGTAATGATGTCAAACTTGGTGCTGGCTGAGGACATTAAGCATGTGAAGATATTAACAGTCTTTTGGAAAAGCATTAAATTGACATCCTTATCGACACAAGTTATTAAAGTGGTTTGGATTAGCTGCCTCTCAAAGATTCAAAGATACATCTGTGTGTGTGTGTGTGTGTGTGTGTGTGTGGCATTTCTGTCCTAGACTGAAACGCGCAGAGAAGGATTTGTGATTATTCGCTAGGGTTAGTCTGAGATTGGCTTTCCAAAGCGTAGGAAACAGAATCGTCCATTCTGAACACAGAAGCAGAGAGACTGTTCAGCCGTCAACCCCACTTGACTTTCTTGGAGAGAGCCCTTTCTCTGTCTCCCTCCCTCTTTCTCACACGCACACACGCCGCTGACATGCATATTGACCCCAAAGTTGCGTGTGCTCACTGAATTCAGATGGTATGCTAATTTACAGAGCACAGAGAGCGCGAGTGTAGCGACTGTGCCACCTCGCCTCGTGAATGCTCGTTGGTCACTGCATAAGAGTCCACACAATGCAATTATGAAAGAGAAACAAAGCCTTTCCTTTGTCTGCGCAACTCAAGTATGGTGATACTTAGGATGCCAGATACGACCGAGACATGCTGTGTTTAATATGCTGAGACTGAAATGAGGAGACTTGAGACTGTGTGGTTAATTATACCTTCATGCGCACTGCACAGATGAGGACGTACAGATCTTCAGTACGTCTGCATCAGTGTCTGAGACTATATGTAATCACAGTAGACACAGTAATTTCAGAGAAGGGCACTTACACATTAGCTAAAGCTCCGGCGGAGCGCTTGATGGCTAAGAAAGTGTGAGATCCATTTTGAGGGCGTGGAAAGAGTCAGTTTGAAATCAAGTGGGAATATTATGTGTTTAAGTGACAGTCCTGGCTGATGAAAGATTTTCTGTTTTTTTGCCATAGTGTACTGCCCTAATACTGCTCTCAGGCATTTTAGAGTCAGTATGATATACTGATACATACATGATAAATAGCCTACATGCATATTTTTTAGTGAAATAGAATATATTCTTTAACGATTCAATTTTTAGAGTTTTTTGCTTTATTATTATAGTGGACAGTAAACAGGAAGTGAAGTTTGAGAGAAATGAGGAAAAGAAGAAAGAGGAGCCGGGGTTCAAACTTCGGTTGCCTAGAGCACAACTGTGCAAAACTGGAATTGCAATGTGAAAAAAATAAAAGAATTTTCTGTAGACTGCTTGAATAGATACATATGGAAAGAATTAATCATTCTAGAATTACTGGGTGATTTTGTTGGGGAGTGGAACATAAAAAATCATTTTAAAAAGCTAACAATGACTTATTACTTAAGACTTCTTTTGTATAACTTTTAGGCCTGAATGAATTGGGAAAAAATTGGGTGTTCACACTTGGGTGAACTCTTTACAAGATCCAAGTTACAACCATAAAGTGCACAGATAAAAAGTTTTTTCATAGAAAAAAAGATTTCATTGGCCATATTCCCAATATAAATTCAATATGACAATAAAATAATAATATTTTTGTTACTATTATTATTTTTAATTTGATAAAATATAATCAGTAAACAAAATCGTAAACATAATGTAACAATTCATAGTTTTCACATGACGTTGCCATACCCTTATAGGAACCAACACCCACCTGGTGGCCAAAACAAGGCTTTGTTATGCTGGGTGATATTGCAAATTAGTATTTGATATCATGTTATTTTAATTCACTATCACAATCTTAAACACACTGGTTTGTAGCGCAAATAGTTTACTGTCCATTTTACTGCACTGTTTACTCCACTTTGTTATTCTAGTTATTTAGCAGTTAATAAATCAGAAGACTGATGCAAAGAAAATATCTTCTGCATTGCAAAATAAGATAGATACAGGCAAGCAGATAAGCCCAGAATATGAACGCCACACACCAAATTCTATGTTAAGAGTTTTCCCATAGAAAACCATTATAAAGAAAACGCTGGCTTAATGCATTAAGACAGTGTGTTCATATACTGGGCTCATCTGCTTGCTTGTATATACTGTACTTATACAGTACATATAGAGTATATACTGTATATATGAATAGTTCAGATGCAAAAGCCTCTGCCAGTTGAAATTTTCTTCTAAAATGTGCTCTTTTTTTTAATCAGGCTCCTATGTGTAGGTTCAGTAATTTCACTTAAATGCCAATGAATAGATTCTTTTCATTGCCATTAAAGTGAAATAACTGAACATAAAAATAGAAGCCTGAGAAAAATGCTAATTTTAGAAGAAAATTTCAGACAGCACTTAGAGGCTCTTCAAATACAGTTCTATGGATGATTTGCCCTCCAGGTCTCCGTACCACTCATGTGACCGAGAACTATGAATAACATTGCTGTAAAATAAAAAAAATCAAGTATTTAAAAAAATGTAGTACAACTGTAAAATTCTAATATTATTTTTTGCATCCTAATTAAATTTTCAAACATTAAAGGGTTAGTTCACCCAAAAATGAAAATTAGCCAGTGATTTACTCACCCTCAAGGCATCCTAGGTGTATATGACTTTCTTCTTTCAGACGAATCCAATCGAAGTTATATAAAAAATTATCCTTGCTCTTCCAAGCTTTATAATGGCAGTGGGCAAGTGTTTTTGTTCAACAGTCCAAAAGTAGTCAAATAAAGTGCATCCATCCATATTAAAAAGTGCCTCACATGGCTCCGGTGGGTGAATAAAGGTTTCCTGTAGCGAAACGATGCGTTTTTGTAAAAAAAAAAAAAAAAAAATCCATATTTAAAACGATATAAACAGTTTTGTGTAATTTCCGCTAACTGTCATACATGCATTCACGGAAGACAGACTTTCCGGTGGATGCTGCCAGACATGCGCGTGTGAGTCTCGCAAAAACAACATTTGTTTACAGGAGCAAAGGAAGCAAAGTTTCCTTACTTTTTCCCCGAAGGAAAACCAGTCTCCTCTTGGCTTATATTGAAATCCTCCAACATTTTTCTTTACAAATCCTCGTTTTGTACTTCTAATTCGTGACCGGCGTTTTGTTTTGTTTTCTCTCTGTTGCACATCCACGTTCGTCACTAATCACCAGCACGTGCGCTACGCCTACGTCCTACGTCATCCGCTAGAACGGCTTCTGCCTGCGACAGCTAGCAGAATTGAAAGATAGGTGTTTATAACATTTTAAATATGGATATTTTTCTTACAAAAACACATCGATTCGTTACAGGAGGCCTTTATTCACTCCCTGGAGCCGTGTGAGGCACATTTTAATATGGATGGATGCACTTTATTTGACTACTTTTGGACTGTTGAACAAAAACACCCACCCATGCCATTATAAAGCTTGGAAGAGCAAGGAAAATTTTTAATATAACTCCGATTGGATTCGTCTGAAAGAAGAAAGTCATATACACCTAGGATGCCTTGAGGGTGAGTAAAACATGGACTAATTTTCATTTTTGGGTGAACTAACCCTTTAAAGCTTGCAAATCAAACTGTGAGTCTGTGAAGTGAACAGTGGCACTAAGTTAATTTACACATGTGCTCGTGATACAGTGTTTCAGGGTCTCAGAGAGACTTTACTGTGAACCAAGATGCAGAAAAACTGTATCACAAGTTGCACACATACATCTTGGAGCCCTAGTTGAATGCGATCATCTCCGAAATATTCAATGAGAAAAATGTGGGACATGACTTAATTTTGTCCATCAGGAATTGACTGGCTCATGAAAAGTGGGCATTCTATACCAGAACAAAGCCAAAGTTTTTTTTTTTTTTTTTGTAATGCTACTTTTTGCTTTTGTACATGTATGGGGCAGATTTCCAACTAAAATTGTTCTGAGAGACAGAATGCACACAAATAGATAGGTATATGATTGACTGGTGTTTATGAGTCATAGTGAACAGACAGATACATGGATCTGCTTTACAGGCCCATATAAAAGCAATCTGTTTCATACTGTAAGTACCTGTTGAGTTATGGGCGCTGACTCAAGGTCAGCCTGTCAGAATGTTCTCTTCTCAGATGGCATTTACAGAGAGGAAGAAAAGTGAGAGAGGGAGAGATAAAAAGGTGGCGGTAGCAGGGTTCGTCTGCTGAAGGGTGGCTTTAGAAATGTGTACCGACAGCGAGCCTTTACAGAGAGAGAGGCATCCAAAATGATTTATTTACAAATCTATGATATTTGCATGTGTTTCCACACAAAAAATAAAAAATAGAGAGAGAGAGAAGTAAAATTAGAAAAAAAAGAGAACAAATGTGTCAATGATATAAAAAGGGTCTATGTGTGTGTGTGTGTGTTTTAAAATGATCTCACTATGTTGGATTAAAGCAGTAATGAAGCACGCTCAGACCATTAGCCGTGTAATGTGTCTCCAGAGAGACCATGCATCACACCCATAGACGCACGGCTGGCATTATAGAATAAGAGGCCGGTACATTAAAGCTATTTGTATTTCAGTGGGTTAAAATTCACTCTTTACCTCATTCTCAGCCAATAATATGCAATGCCATGGAGGAAAAAGGCTAAAGTGCAGGAAGTAACAGACACAGTGGGGCCTAAATTTATAAAGCTAAGGCATTTATTCTTTGTTGGACACCCATTCTACTCTTTGGGACAAAAGCTGTGTAGCTCAGACTGAATGTGGACAACTGAGGCGGGTAGTGACGTAAAGAAGACTGAACAATAGGCTAATAAATATTATGAAAATTAATATTAATTAGCTAATTAGTATTGCTGATAGTTTTCTTCCTGTCCTGTCACGTTACTTAATCAATAGTCGCCAGCCACATAAATTACAATATGAATCCTGTCGCCAGTTTTAAGTTTGATCATTGCAGCTATACTTTGTTACTTAATTAATTAATTAATTTGCGAACTAAAAACTGTCGTCAACAATTTAACATCAAAATACGATTGGTAACACGTGTTTAAATCGTCCAAAAACGTGTATAAATCATTCAAACTATTGGTTCAAATCACGAAAAAATATTTTTATATTGTCGTATGTTGGGCGTCATGCGATTTGGGTGGCGTTGTTTTTCAGTTAACGAAAAAAAATGCATCTGGCTTTGTGGTAATCTGTCATTATTTACTCACCAACACGTCGTTCCAAATGCGTATTTTATCCGTTCTTCCGTGGAGTAGCCTACACAAAACAAGATATCTTGAAGACTTGTTTCCTGCGCCTTCACGAGAGAAGCAGCAAAAGATTTGTGAACGATTCATTCTTTTGAGTCGAAAACTGCAATGAATCGGTTGTTCACAAAACAGGTCTGAATGAGTCATTCACAAATGACCCTTTTGATAGATGATACGTTTTCGCAACAGTTAACATTAAAATGTTCATTATTTTAAATTGAACGTACATTTATAACATTATTCTTTGTGTTAAAAAAGATTTAACAGCTTGGAATGGGTTTCTAATACAGCTGCTGAGGTAATGACTGTAAATCTTTCTATCGTCTGACTGTTGAAATCAATCTTTCTGTATTTCCCCCTTTTAGAGAGCCATGGAAAGGCAGTAGCGGATTTTTTCTTTTGCTGTTGGAGCAAATGGGAAAATTATATTTGATATGGTCTCACAATTACCTCCGTAGAAGTTTACCCTGCTTTCCCAACCAATAAAGATAAAAATGGTTCACTGATCTGGTTCTTGAGGTCAACTGATCCATTCACAGCAGCTAACAGGTAAGATTGAGTAGATGATGACAGGATATTTTTAATATTTGGCTAATAATTTTCTTTAATAGCAATTTCATCCAGCTTCAACATATAAGTTGAATGCGTGAAGATGACTGTTTCTTTCTGTAGATGTGGATAGTTGATCAGATTAGACGTTTGCCATTTGCTCTTAATGCAGGGTCATAAACACACTTTTACCTGTTTTCAAATATCGACAAGGTCTATTAATATAGTGAATTATGGGTTATATCGGAAATGTGCTTTCACTGCAAACTAACAGAGGAAGGACGTATTTCAACATCAGACAATGGGAATGTTGGCTAAAAGGGCCCTAAAAGGGCTGGTAGGCTTATCTTGAAAGATAAACTTGCGTTTCACGGGTAAAATTCACGCCTGTCATTGTATCAGATCAATGGTGTAAACAGTGTGCCATCAAAAGTAGCGGCTGTGAAAGCAGAGACAGAGAAAAATAGCTCAAAACTGGAGATAGAGACAGGATAAAGCACACCTATCTATCTCTGAAAGACATCTCCATGAAATAAAAATAAAGCTCAAATCAAAATCTAAATGGTATATTTTTAACTGTTCAGTGTTGAACTCTCAGTTGTGAACAAGGGGTCTCAGTGCCTGCCAAGGCAGCACTATGATTATTCAAATGAGTACTCTACCTTACATTTTAATGACTTGTGTTGGGGGTAATTAAGGTGTCTATTAAAATAGAGAATCGTGACGATGAATACATCTTCATTCTAGCTTAACCACAATAACATGTAGATAATTGTCTGAGATTAGAAGACATCATCACTGTTATCAGCCCTCATCTAGAACGAAATGTTCCCGCAACTCAGGCACATTAAAAAGAGGATCAAATGCCAGGGCAGCTGATTGGACCGAATGATGAGCCGTAGGTCTGTCTTTTTTTGCTTTGAACTCAGCATGTAAATGGAAGATGGACAGGCCTTTTTTCTGTTTTTTTTTTTAGCTTTTAGAGAACTGCGAAAAATAAACTAGATTTTACATTTTCTAGAGGAAAATTAAGGGTGATTGCTAAGGTGTTCTGAGTGGTTTAATGCAGCACTATGTGGTCGAAGGTGTTTTGAGTTTCTCTCGAAAGCCAAAACAGTGTATGAGAATTATGCTCCAACATGCACCAATTGACTAAGTGTTCTTCAAGAAAAAGATTAAAATATCGTCCATCATGAAGACTGCTATTTATATAGTAATAGTGACTGTTGCCTTAGCAAACACCATTAAAAAAGAAGCACAGAGGGCCAGCACATAAATATGTTTAATCTAATTATGGGAATTTTTCAGAAAAATGTATTTGGATAATGGGTGGATGATTGTTCTGTGTTATAGTGCATTGTTGGGGTCATCCAGTGTGAAGACTGAAGGAATGAAACCTGATTTGTTTACCACGAAGTAAGCTGTAGTAGCTTTTGTGCGTGCACACACACACACACACACACACACACACACTTGTTTCGCTATCCTTGTGGGGACTCTCCATAGGCGTAATGGTTTTTTTGCTGTACAGACCGTATTTTCTATCGCCCTACACCAACCCTACACCTAAACCTACCCCTTACAGGAAACTTTCTGCATTTTTAGATTTTCAAAAAACTTCATTCTGTGTGATTTATGAGCTTGTTTACCTGTGGGGACCACAATTTAGGTCCCCACCGTGACACAAGTCCCCATGAGTCTGTGTGTATTGAGGTTTAAGTCCCCACCAGGATAGAAAAAACAGGTAAACACACACACACACACACACACACACACACACACTTAGATATCTAAATCTGGATCTCTACTGTATCTAAATCTCTCTCTATTGCACCTCTATTGTTTTTCTAATCAGCTAGTTATAAATACTGTAACCAAACCCTAACAGCAAACTTTATGCAATTTTAAAAATACTTTTTTTAAATAGTTTTTAATGAGGATGTCCTCAAAACTAGATTTGAGAGATTTTGTCAGATTTAGCTCATTTCAGGGTACAAATTTGTTGCCAGAATATGGTTAATTAGATACACATACATACTAAACAACTCAACTAAACAACTAAATTCATTCAAATGAATGTGTACAAAAGAAAGAAAGAAAGAATGAAAGAAAGAATTATCAAATTAATAAATCCAATTAAATAGAAAGGTTAAACATGTTGCTTAGCTGTTAAAGTAAGAGAAAATACAAACAGACACACACAAATGGACACATAATTTGAACTTCATTCCAATACTATGCATAATTACCCCGCAAATGTACCGTCATCCAGAAAGCCTCAGCGCACACACAGACATGTACACTGGCATTTAGTGCCGTTTGTGTTCATTCACCCCATGTCAAATCCATCACACACACACACACACACACACACTGGAGCACTGTCATTTCATAACATCATGGTAAAATAAAAAATGAAACACTGCGCTTATTACTGGAAATTTAGGCTTTCAAATGGTCAAGTCCTTTTGTTATTTGCATAATTTATTCATGTTTTTCTTTCTCTCTTCTGCCTTTGCACAATTTCCCCTAATTTGCATAGACTGTCCATTTAAGGGTCCTTAAACGGAATTATGCCCTGCATACTTTAATTGTTGAAAATTACATTTAACTTCAAATAAAAAAAACAAAGCCATTACAACATAAGTCACTGTGTGAGAAAAACCTTGAGAAGAAAAAGCACACTGCAAGATATCTTCCTACGCACACTGGTTTAACACCAGCAAACACCTGAAAAATACAAAAGAACAACATTTACCTGAATAACTCTTACAGCCCACATAAATATATCGACTGTGTATATAATATTACAATTAGTTATCCATCCATTTTCCTAACTTGTATGTGATGCTGGAGCAAATTCCAGAATCTCGGGCTGTATGCAGAGAAACACCCTCAACGGATGGCTAGTCCATCAAGGGGCTAACACACATTCACACTCACACCTAGTGTCTCCAATTTGATCACAATTATATCCCTCTATAAACTGCATTATTGCACATCATAAGTGCTAAAAAAAAATTGGATGAACACATCACAGAAAGTGAAAAGAAAAAAATGAAGTACCAAAAAATGTTAAGCTCTGTGAGATGCTTTAAAAGGGAGTTAAATAACACAACCATCCTTCACTGCACACACACACACACACACACACACACAAGTTTAGCTATCTCAGTGAAGAAATGTAATAGACTACATGGTCATTTCTGAAGCTAATTAGTACCGACGAACCATAACCCAAAAACTACTTCTAAAAGAATTTGATTCACACTTATATTTGTGCATTTGTAGCATAAATGTTTAGTTGAATGTTTTTTTAACAGTAACTTTGCACCCTAAAAAGTGGTTTTGTCCAAAAATAAAACCCACAAGTAGTGTTTCCCATCCACTGAACACAGCAAACAAGGCCTTAAGATAAACATATTTAATTAGCAAATTGTTTACAATACTCCAAAAGTCATGAAAACAAACACAATAGAGTCGATTGAGAATATGGCAACACACGCTCTCACTTTTTGACTGCAATAACTCACAACTCAGTTATAAATGTAACTGTATTTTATATATTGAGAACATATGCAATCAAATGCTGTATTTTGAAATGCAGAAAGGAGTCACTAAACACTAAATGTGGTATTAACACAGTGAAACATCATGTGTGCTTGTAATGCACCTTTAACACCAATTCCAGCACTCAGAAATACCAAACACAGCTGTCCAAAGCCTTGGTGTATACAACAAAACACCTTTAGAGAGTTTAGTGCACCATTACTGCAAACACTACAGGATTTCAGAGGTTTCTGGCCAAGGTTTTTTGTTTATGGCTGTAAAAGTGGTAATAAGCTTTATGATATGCTTATGATGTACAGTTTTCAATATCTCTCATTCCATGGCACTCATTCACACCTCTGCTGTATGCAAGGATTATTTGAGGACCCATTACTTCAGTTTGGTTACATCACATTCTGTAGACATACTCTTTCCTTAGTTCAAACAAACAAACACAAATATACAGAATAAGAGGGGTTTGGGTACAACATTTTTCTAAGTTGAATCTTTTGTTGGAAAGTTGCCAAAAATGGACAATATCTCTGTTCCAAAACCTAGTGAGCAGCCTGGCTGCCTATATAGGCAACATCCTAATAATTATGGAACCTCAAATGACCCATCAGATATACTCAGACTCGGTATGTAAAGAGACACAGTTAGTGATGTTAGCATGTTGCTAACCTAACTACTTCCACAACTTCATAACCACAAAAAATACATAGCACAAAATATTAAGTGAAGAAAATTGAATTTCAATGTACAATGTTGCTGACTGCTGTTTGGAACAGCCGTCATGTCAAGAGTGTGCTCACTAGATTTAGGAACAGAGTTTTGCATAGAATGCTACAGACAAATTTAGAACTATCTACTGAAACTATGTGAACAAAAAGGCAATCAAGCCTCTTAGTGCCTTACTACTAAAGTTTTAATACCAAACAACCCTTTTAATAAGATGACAGATCAGGAACTGATGTGATATAATTTAATAATTCTCCTAATTTTCAAAATGATCAAGACAAAAACAGAAAAGCTGCAACTTCAAATGACCACAATATAAAAACGTGATGTGGAAGAAAACATTTTTCTTTAAAAATAAAGAAATATAAATGGTACTTTTGGCAAACAGCTGAAAAAAAAAAAGTTAAATAATGCCTGTGCTTTCATCTAGACAATGATAAATGTGTGTAGTTGTGTAAGGAAAAGTGTACTGGTGTATGTCCTAATTATTTGAAAACTATACAATAAATCAAATAATTCTCACATTTTAGTTTTAAAGTTTGCAGTCAACAGGAAAGTTATGAACAGACTGAGCATGTGATAACAGTAATACCACAGAAACAATGCAGTGATGCGCTCCATTGCAGAGCGTGATTTATCATCATGATTGAGGTTTGTTCAGTTCAGCCGATTTGGTTCAATTCACAATTCAATTTTGACCTGATGGTTCTTTAAGCAGCCTTTTCAAGGAATTCCTTTCATTTGTCTCTTGGAATGAAGCCAATTCACCCTCCTGCATTGAAACTGGACAGAAATAAAACCGACAAAAAGTATTCACACAGAGGGAGTGATTTTGGCTGAACATTTCCTTGTGATTTGGCTCCCACACTGCTGCTTTGGTGATTGATTTTCATAAATAAGTATAATATCTTAATTCCCTTTGGCGGGGTTCACAAATAAGGGAAAGGAAGTAAACAGAAAGATTTGTAGTGAGGTCAGCCAAACCTATTTCCAGTGCTTGGGATAAAGTAAACTCAACACTATTTTTAAAAATGCACAAAAACTTAAGTGAAGACAAACATGCAAAGTCATGTGCTCTCCTTCTCGCTGAGCATTTTCACACTTGGCCCTTAAGGCAATGTTTTATTTTTGGTGGCCAAGCAGGCCAAGACCGTCTCAGGAAGTGGCCGGAATAGTCTGAATTGCATTTTTTTTTTTTTATGTCTGCAGTAATGTTTCACTCAATATGCTTATTTTTCAAGATAGTCTACAACAGTGGTTCCCAACCACGTTCCTGGAGGCCCCCCAACACTGCACATTTTGCATCTCTCCTTTGTCTGACACACCCATTTAAGGTCTTGGAGTCTCTACTAATGAGCTGATGATCTGAATCAGGTGTGTTTGATTAAGGAGACGTGGAAAACATGAAGTGTTGGGGGGCCTCCAGGATCGTGGTTGGGAACCACTGGTCTACAACATTTTTGAGACAACAGCAGAAATTGGTGGAAAAGACAGAACAGCACTGATAATTACTGTTATCTACTACACATTTTGAATCGAACAGCAAATTTTAAAGCTGCAGTTTGTAATTTTGTTTGGAATTATAAAAAAAATAAAGATTTTTAATTCAAACATTCCCCTCCACTTGACATTGGTCGGACAAATGAAAGTCCCACCGTCAAATTCACACCAATCGTTAAGCCAATGTTGATCAGTTGGGACCACAGTGTTTACATTTTTTTTGGGAGTTAAACATACAAATAACTGACTGTTATCTCTGCATATTAACCTATGAAAGGAGAATGTAATTTCTCACAGGAAAAAAAACTACACACAGCAGCTTTAAGAACTTAAAGAACTGCAAAACTTTTTGCATAATGTTTCATAGAATGAACTTGTATCTTCTCTCAAAATGCAGCAAAAGTGCATACAAACCTATCAACAGACAAAAAACATTTTGCTTTGGACCACCTGGTTCAAGTCAATTGAATTGGGTTTTTCCTAAGGATGGTATGTGAAAACGCCCTCTTCTTCTCTGTTAGACACGCAGGCATACGCCATTTATCTAAAAGACACTTTCCTGAGGTTTTATCTATCTCTCTCTCACACTCACACACATGGATTCTTTAAACAATAAAGATTTGTCAATTCTCTTTTGGAAAAAGAGAGAACAGGATTTACAATTAAAGCTCACCACATAAATAACCATTACAAGGCCACAAACACACACTCAGAATGTACACCATGGCAATATGGTCAACCAAAGCTAGTGTCCAACCACTACATTTGTTACCGTGACTCCTTGTCCCCAATGCAGCCACAACACATCCATTAGACATATAAATTCCTTTGATGTACTCTCCTATCTCTCGGAATGAAGGAGCGAACTCTTTCCATCCTTCTCAGATATATGTGTCCGTCATGGAGGATATACTGGTCTGTCCGTTCCTATCAGAGTGAGGAGGTCATTGTCTCACAATGACCTGTTAAGCTCAGCTAGGAGGGGCATAAACATCATTGTCCTCTTTCCAGAATGGAGAAACCAATCTCCTCCTGTCCAATGTAGAGACTTCCTGGGCAGAATTCCCCTGCTGCACCTGTATTTTGGGGCCCTTCCATTGAATCCCAACTCTATGGCTTTGAGCAAGTCCCTCTACCTCCGATCCACTAGGGGGAGCACTCACACTTCATCAGCTCAAGCACTTCTGGTTGAGTGTGAGCACAACCGCTTAAGGTGTGTTTGTGTCAAGGCAGAGATGTTGATGAGAAGTGACAACAGAAGTTGAGGTAGATGGGAAGTGTTGTCCGGATGTACCATTGTTCCGTCTGCTCATGGCTACCGTGAGAGTCTCCAAGCTTCTTAAAGAGTCTCCGTGATTAACTGGCTTGAAGGATGAAGACGTTACATCAGCCGATCGGTTGAACCCATTTTGCTTGTCCACCATTTCATCTCCTGAAGGTCTGTATAGGGGGCTGCCTTCAGACCTAGAGTCTGAATTAGAGTTGCCGCCAAAATCATACTCCTCAAACACCCCAATCTCGCTCTGAGTTGATGGGTAATATGACTTTGAAAGGCTGCTAGCACTTGGGGCATCACTTTCAGAGACACTGGTGGCTGGGTATGAGTATCCCACAGCTGGAAGAGGGTTAGGAGGAGTTATACCTGCAGGTAGGTATGCCGAGGGAGGAGGGGGAGGACTGTATCCAGCAGGAAGAACGGCCTGTGAGGGGTAACGGGTGTTAGGGTAACTGTATGCAGCTAGGTTTGGTGAGGTGTTAGCATTGTAGGTTGATACCAGACTGGCATGGGAAGGGGTAGGGTGGAAAAGAGAGCCACCGTAAGTGCCTACAGGCTGCAGGAAGGGAGTGCTGTAAGGAGTGCTGCTGTACTCCTGATTCCCAGTCTGACCGTTACAACTGCTGCTGGAGAAACAAGGCTCCGGAAGACTCCCACTGCCTATAACCGGTGAGTTACATGCACTGACAGACACATCCGTCACACTGAGTGGTGCTTTGGGAAGAAGCTCGGGGACGCAACCTAACGGAGGGTAGAGACTCTCCAGCCAAGGCTCTGCCTCCATCTTCCGTCCATTAAGAAGGGGCGGCCCGTTATTCACAACACCAGGTCCCCTTACGCTAACGGAGATGGCTGTGTCTGGATATCCCATAAGTCCACTCTCACAGGGTAGATCCAGAATGGCAGAATATCTCTCTGCATACCTCTTGAGCAGGTTAGAAGCGGTCAGAGCTGAAATGTCATCGTTTGCCCACGAATGTTGATACGCTGCAGCTGAGGTCGAACCTGTTAGCCTTGGATCCCTAAGTGCTTCGATCTTATGCCCTGGTGAACGAGTGGTGGAGGTGATGTCATAGTGTTGCTCCGCCCACTGGGACTGCTCAGGGCTCCACTGCATGGTCACGCCTGCCAATGAAGAAAAGGTGTATTTATGTCAATTCAAACTCATGTAACTTTGTAAAAATCAGAAATATAAATAACATCATAAACGAAAACCCTCTGAATGTGACGCCCACATGCATTTGCTACTCAGTATGCAAACATGCTATAATATATTTCTGTAAAAAAAACACTAATTATACTTATTATTCTACCTTATTTCCAACGCAATATAAATTAAGTGTGCTACAAAAACACCACTGAGAGAAAATGTGAGCAATTTAGGTTAATTAACGTTATTAGAAAATTACCACAGTTCCAGATAATGACCAATTCTGCATAATCATCTTGTCCAAAAAAAAAAACAGAAGCACAAAAATCTTTCACAAAAATGAATAATAATATAAAATATTCAAATGAAAGACAATTGAAAATGGCTTTCACAATTCTTTTTTGAGGCATACACTATCAGCTCTCTGAGCTGTTTTATTGGTCTTTAGATTGACAGTGAAGTTTAAATTCAGCTGTGTACTTGAATCACCCCCCCCCCCCCCCACACACACACACACACACATCAAGAATAGCGCTGATGATATCATTAAGGTCTGATACTGAGATACAGCAGAAGGCTTCTTCTCAAGTGAATAAAATAAAAGCTCTTTAATGTAATCAAGGAACCTCATATTACACTCTCTCTGTCTCTTTCTCAGTTTCATTGACTCACGCACACCACGCGGGAACATAATATTTCAGCATACTGTAATAACGACTGATCAATAATGTAGCTCTCGGCATTAGCAACTGAACCCGACAACAGATGTTACCCCTAAAAATACTGTATCTCTGTCATTTCAGCTTCACACATACAGTACTGCACCAAAATTTTAGTTTGTGAAACAAAGAGCTTTTCTTCTGCATCGAACTTTGGCATATGGCTGTACAGAGGGAGAGACATGGGGGAGAAGGGAAAAAGAACAGAGAGATAATGTCCTTAAGCCATAAAATGTAACACATAAAATACTTCTAAGATGAAGAAACATTGGATTTTTTTCTGATTTGCAAGTACTGTGGATAAGCAAAACCTTGAGCATCTGAAACAATCCAATGTTTTGTCGAAACGAAATAAAGAAAGAGACATATACCCCGTATTACAGCAGATGGATATTGATTTTGGGCTGATGGAGCAAAATTTACATGTTCTATCTATCTCAATTAAAAACTGCCCAATTACATTCAATTCTATCAAGCAGCAAATCCTCCTGATCGATACATGCAACTCGAGGTCATTCAGTGTTCTCTCATGGGAAAAGACTGGACTTACTGCAAACACACACACACAAGAGGTGGAGCAACTGGCGCCGTTTCCCTGGAAAGACTTTAACTGACATAAATTAGGACTTTGAAAGTCACTCATCACACTCGCAATAGCTTTAACTGTTAAAAACTAAAGTTGTATAGTTTAGCACACACTTAACCAAAGGGACTTACAATACTGGGTACAAATCACACTAATGGCAATTAGCAGGACAGGAGGCTGAGAAATGGTAGGATAAAAGAAGAAATATACAATAAAATGACAAATGATTAAAAGCAATATCAATAACACATATGAAAGAGATAAAGATGTCTTTTAACTACTTCCTAATTGCTTTTTTTCTCTTTTAACGGTTGAGGTTATAGTGAGACATAATAGTAGTCATTAATTCTTAAATGCTTGCCTATAAACAAAATTGTAAATTCAGAAAACTAGATCGGTGAAAGATGTGAAAAACAGAACAGAAAATGTTTTGTTTTACAGATATTTGTCAGTAAGTCTATGGAATTTTTTATATTTACATTTATGCATTTGGTAGATGGTTTTAGTCACATTACATTAGAAATACATTTTATTAGTGTATGCATTCCCTAGCAATCGAATCCATGACATTCGCATTGCTCTCGCCATAATATGCTGTATGAGCTACAGGATGTCCAGTTGCTTGTAAAAGTGATAACACACCTGTCCTCCACAAGCTACATGATTTGACGTATCATTCATGTCTATAGCAGAAACGGTTTATGTGCCAAAGTGGGTTTATTAAAATGCCTAACACTGAGAATGAACAATTGCAAGAACCAAGACTGACTATAAAACAACCTTAAAGGATGAACGTCGTCTAAAATAAAACCTCAGTTAGAAACAACATCAGTCAAACTTCTTGAGATGAGAGCAGAAATTCCCAAAACAGTGCATGAAGGGTTCTTCAAAAGAATTACACTCTATCATGGAGTGGGCTATTTATTTAAATCTGAAAAAAAAGAAATATATTCTCTGGCTGTTTTTTCCTACATTACATCCTCACCAGAGTCTAAAGCCAAAAGCGATGTGTTGTTAAGTCCAATATTAGCTGCAGTTTGCTGGAATGTTCTCTCAAATGCTGTCTTTTTGTTGTATTCTACAGAACTACCTGGACAATCCCATTAGCCGCAAAGCTGCTGATCTAGTGTGTGTGTACTTTTGTGTGTGTGTAAAAGTGTGTGTGCTGGTGCTTTAGAGAATGACTTTCTGTTGTTCCAATATACCCCCTGGCTACAAATCCTCCAGAGAAGGCCCATCACACACACACACACGCAGAGCAATTTTTAAACCAATGTTCCATACTTTAAAGGCAGACATTTCATTAGCTGGTTTTAAAAGAAGGGATCTTCACTTCACTGACTGAAAATTTGTTAGTTGAGCTGTAGCGTCTCTTTAAACAACTGTGCGTGTTTATGCATGTGCATAAATGCATATAGACTACTATTTAAAACCAGAAATACATCGACAGACAGATAGACTCACTTCTTCTAAGTGAAATCTCGGGTTTCTCCGGCAGCAAAATCAATACATCACACAGGCTTACACACACACACACACACACACACACACTGCATCCATAAAATGCTTTTATTGAGTAATTAAACAGCCATTACTGTCGCCAACAGCAAAATAGTAAAACGGATAAAGCCCTTCAAACAGTATCTAGACAAAATGCGTACACACTCATACACACAATCTAATCCAGACCATTGACTTCAGTAAGTTCCTGCTGAAGTACAAATTCCTATGGGTTCATGATTTCATATCTTTCACAAACACAAAACAAAGAGCCACAAAAATACTCAATTCTGTCTTCAGGAAAAAAGGGCACTAGTTTACAGAATTTAATGATTATATTAAAGGTATATTTCACTCAAAAATGAACCTTATGTTGTTTCAGACCTACAGTATATGATTTTCATTGTTCCATCAAACACAAGAGGAGATGTCAGGCAGGATGATTACAGTGGACTTTTCCATACAATGAAAGTGAATGGTGACCAGAGACTGTCAAGCTCTAAAAATGCCAAAAAAAAAGCTCCATAAGTGTCATAACAGTAGGAAAATCTTCCTCTCTGTTAGAGCTTTCAAATGTAATTTGCATCATTTAAATAAGCATATTCACATTGGCATATTGTGATCAGATGTAATCAGAGACACATGAGAACAAAATTTTGGCATTACTGATATCACACTGATTTGACATTATATTAATACAGTATATACAAATGTGAATGAGATTTGAGAGTTGCGTCAGTCAATAATGACGTAAATTTGTCATTTCAATACACAAAGCCATCGTTTGGCTTCCTCAGACATAGAATATAGCCATATGGACTAATTATGGCTATAATTAGTTAATTATGGCAGTAGTGACCTAATGGATAGAGTCGGACTTGTAACCCAAAGGTCGCAGGTTCGAGTCTCAGGTCCGGCAGGGATTGTAGATGGGGGGAGTGAATGTCCAGCGCTCTCTCCACCCTCAATACCATGACTGAGGTGAGACCCTTGAGCAAGGCACCGAACCCCCAACTGCTCCCCGGGCGCCGCAGCATTGGCTGCCCACTGCTCCGGGTGTGTATTCACGGTGTGTGTGTGTGTGTGTTTGTTCACTACTCACTGCTGTGTGTGTGTGCACTTGGATGGGTTAAATGCAGAGCACAAATTCCAAGTATGGGTCACCATACTTGGCCACACATCACGTCCTTTCCTTTCCTTTCCTTTCCTTTCCTTTATCATTCTTTTATAGTGCTAATTTTTGGAGTTTAAAAACCCATGGTCACTATTCCCTTTCATTGTGTGGACAAGAGCAGCACGGACATTCTGCTTAGCTTCTTCTTATGTATTCCAAAGAAGAAAGAAAGTCATATGGGTTTGGAACAATGTGAGAGTGAGTAAATGATGACAAAATTTGAATTTTCGAGTGAGTAATCCCTACACAGTGTAACATTCTTCTATTTATGCTGTTTACTCCTCAAGACATCAGCCAAATATTGCATGACACGAGCCACAGTACTGCATAGACCATATTATCCATCTAAAAATAAAACAGAAAATACATTTGATACAAAACCACACTCTCTTTTACTTGACACAAAGGGCATGCTTTTCAGTGTGTGTGAGAGAGTGTGTGTGTGTGTGTGTGTGTGTGTGTGTGTGTGTTAGCTGATGTGAACAGTTCTCCTGTTGTGCCAGGCTGTTTGACCATTGTAAGAGTGGCAGGGTGGAAGCCCTCTAATTCTTCTTTAATGTGAATGAGCCATTCACTCTCAACGTCCTCTCTTCAAAACGCCTGACTTTCAGCCCTGGCCTGCTGAGTGCTGCAATAGAGAGAAAGAGGGAGAAAGAAAGAGAGGGAGGTGCAGAGAAGTATGACAGAACGTAGCCTCAGCAGCGGAAGGTCTATGAACGTTTAAGCTCAGAGATAGAAACCTTTGTTTTGTAAAGTCGCTGTAAAATGACGCAGAAAGGGTAAAAGACCATTAAATTAAAACTTTAAGGTGAAACCAGCCACAACATACAGCTCCAGTTTGATAAACTCCTGTGTGCAACTGTGTGCAATTTTCAATGTTAAAGTCAAAATTCTTAAGACTCCAGTGGACTTTAAGTGAAAACAAAGAATGAATAGGTGTGATAATATGTCAAAATATTTCAACGTCAAACACAAGTAAAAACATGAATACACTCAAATGCCGAATTGCAAAGCTGATACAAACATATTCACATCTCTTGCTTGCATACACTGTAAAAAAATTACCGTGATTTTAACGGTAAAAAACTGTGAAAATGCTACAGTAAAAACCTGTTAAATGGTTAACGGTAAGTTCCTGTAAAATGTACAGGGAAAACCGTAAACTGACTTTCCAAGAATTCCCTGCGTTGCATTTCAAATTTTGTTTGAATTTGATGTTTATTCTTTGAAATAACTGTTTCTTCTTATTTTTTTCTTAGCAGTTATGTTTATTAGGGTTGTACGTTACATCTAATGTTGTTAAATTAATGTTTATTGCATATTTCAGTTTAATGAGTCTCACCATGATGGTGTTTAGTGCTTGTGTGAATGACACTGTGCACCTTGTATATATGTTATTATTTAAAAGCTGCTTGTGATGGGCTTTGGTTCATCATGTGACTTTCTCATCACCACCTGCATTTGGTGGTTATCAGTGTATTTCAAATGTACAAAACAGATTTCAGTACTTCAATAGGTTGGTATGTTAACATTATATCAGTCAATGAAATTACGGTACTTAACTGTAAATGTAAGTTAAAATGGTAAAACCTAAAATGTTGTTACCGTATTTTTTACGGTAGAATTCCGGCAACCACAGCTGCCAGTTTTTACCGTAAATTTTACAGAATTTGTTTTACAGTGTATATATACTTTTCACCTTCAAATCAGTTTCCAATGGATAAAATCAAGACTCATCCTACATTTTTTCCTGTTAATTATCCTGTTTCTCTTGGAAATACAAAATTACGGGTTAAATGGATTGCAAATTGCAATTCGCATGCACATTTTCCCTGTATAAACAGGGAAAGTATAAACACTGTAGGTTTAAAGCACTTTCAAAACACTTTATTTGCATGAGCATCCCTGGCTCAACTAATGGAGTGACTTTGGGACGGGACTATTGTGTTGAAAGTGTTCTGGAAACCTGTTTCAAAACAGTCATTATTTTGCAATTCTCTTTGGTGACAGTAGTGGCATAGAAATCTGACACTTTGACTCAAATGAATCAGTCTGAATCAAACATTTCAGAGACATACATGGCAAAAATAAAAAACATGATAAATTCAGTCTAAGACAGACAAGGCAACTCTTTTCTTTCACATCCTCCCTCTTCTCTTCTTCTCTTTTCTGCAGATAGATTATTTAAAACCTCCATAAAAGATATAGCAAGGGCTTAAATCACTTTCATATCTCTCTAAACAAGAGACGAACGCCTCGCATGTCAATGACCAATTCAATTCCACACGCCATTTTCCTCTGCTAATTAACACAGTACCGTGTTCATTTAGAGACACAATGCAGCGCACTGGGCCGGGGCAGGCTGGGCGGCCGCATGCCGTCTGCTGCTGACATCGGCCTTTAATAGGGCTTTAGCATATTAAACAGCTCAATCATCTCTCATATGCACACACACACACACACACACACACACAGACTGAATGGATACACTAGTTTTCTGTGTAATAGGGACAGATGATAGAAACGAGAAAGTATGTGAGAAAGTCTTCATTAGTCACTCAAAGACACTTTCCTCTTGTCGCTAAATATCTTTAGATGTGTGAAAGGAGGGCTTGAGCTGGAGGGATGGAGAGGTGAATGAAGAAAAAATGTGGTGTTAGATGTAAAGGATATGGATAATTTCATCACGAACACTGTCAACACTAAACTTTTACCATAATCTGACTGTCAAAAAGAAGGAGGGGCCGACAGACAGGAGCGGAAGATGAGAAAGGGAGGTAATTAATGAGATACTATATATATATATATATATATATATATATATGTTCATTTTATACATATAAAACTATATATAACTATATTTTTTGTTGCTGTTTTATCCCTACTATGTAGCCATCATATGGGCTAACACACTTAAGGGTCCAAAGTTTTTGCAAAAAAAGGGTATTTACCTACTGTCTGAGTAACTGAAAATTAAAATATGTTTTTGCAAGTGTGTCAGCTCAGACTTATCAGGCAACACACTTTGACAAACAACATTTGCTCACTTACAGAACAAGCTGTTCACACAAGCCAGTGATTTGGTTATAAAATATACAACATATCAACTTCTAAATCCTATTTTTGTAATGTGTACTCAATGTAATGTAATGGCATAAATTACATTTTTATATAAATATATTTTTTAATTGACAACATTAGGCTTAATTATACTGGATAATTATCTAAAAACAGAAATTATTATTAATTAGTTTTCTAATTAATCACAATTAATCAATTAATTATAAAAGATTTCACTTCAAAATATTCAAGATGTTTCTTCATTTTTTCTAATTGAAAACAAAACATTTTCTGTAGAATATTAGTTTATAGGATTATTAAATGTCCTCAATATCACTTTCCATCCTGTTAGTCTTTTGCAATATCCGTTTAGCTAACAAAAGCCAGTTCCTTAACTACATCATCCTACAGGAAGTGTATGGAATGGACTTCATATTGACAGTTACGCTCAGTTCCTCACAGAACACAAACATATTCATTTTTTAAAATGTAGAATTCAAGGTATGACCCTAGTCTTCTACCTTTAAATGAGTAAGTCTCAAAAAAGCCTCTGCTTAACAATAGCCTAATTAAGGCCTCTGACACACAAACACACACACTTCTGAAACTATAGTGAGCAGCATATTTCATAAAGATGGATATTTATACACTACCACGGCTGTAACTGTGTCTTGAACAAAATTTTAAAACAATTAAAGGATTCAAGGGAATAAATTAGAAAAGAAAACATACAAGAACCAAAATTTATTTTAAAGTAATGCATTTGAAATTGAAGTAGTTTGCATCACAGGATATTACTACATGTCATTTTGATTTGATTAATCTAAAAAAAAAAAAAAATAATAATAATAATAATAATAATAAAATAAGATAAATTTAGCCATATCTCATTATTGGGGGGAAATGTCCCCCAAAATGTCCATGGTTGTTAAAGTCTGAAACACTAAACCTCACACAAACCTGTTGACTTAATCAGATTTAAGTAGCCTAATACATGATTTGATTGATTTATAAGCATTTCAAATAGCGAAGACCACTTCACTACATTTGTAGGACATAAAAAAACAGCTAAACCTGTAGGCTACACACAAGCAGAACAATAAAAGACAATGTCACTCAGTGATTGATGTTACCCAGTTGGCCATGTGAAAGTATAGTAAGAAACACACGCACATGGTAGTTTAACTGTCCATTTCTAATTCACGAATGCCCATCAGACTTGTGATTTATTGTGTGACTTGCTTGGTGACACCACATTCAGACAGATAAACAACCCCTCATACAGACAAGTCGACAGCTCTGACTGAGAGGCAGACACACAGACAGACAGACAAAGAGAGACAAGGGGAACACTGGAATATTGGAAAATGAAGTGTTGTCATTTCGCAATACATCTGAGTCCAAATTATGCACATCTAACTACCCGCGCCACTGTGCGCTCACGGCTGATTTCCCGCCAGAATCCCATCACAGCGCGAGCATTTATTACGCGCTCGTGCAGCAGTCGCTCTGCCCGCGCGCCAGAGTGGAGATACAGCGCTACATGATTGCGGTCTGTAACCTCCAATCTCAACTCTCCTTCCCCTGACGCGAACCAGGAAAATGCTATCATAGCACTGAAAATCAATCACGACCAGTATGAATATAATATCCGAATGAGAAACAGATTGGAAAAAAACGTTTAAGTAGGAAAATATAGGCAATAAAAAGTGAGGACAAGAGGTAAGATTTAGAATGTTCTAACACTTTTATTTAAGAGAGCTGTTGTTTTCCTAGCGTCTCTGAATTCGAATCCATCCTGGGCCATGCCACGATCCCATTACCCTCTTTCCTGGGACTGTACTTTCTTGTCATTTCTGCCAGGCAATAATTAAAATAACTAATGCATGCATGCATATGATTGGGATTTGACGGTAATAAAACATTCAAATGATTCATACAGAAAATATAGGCTAATAGAAATACTGCATTTACAAACAAAACAGAGATATGACCTACCATATAAACCGCTGATCATATTGCTTGACATCAGCAAGGTAATTGAGAGTGACAAAAAGGAGTGAAAGGTTCACTTCAGTGATTTCCACAAAGCGTAGAGAAAGACTTTCCAGTAAGTTGAAGGACACGCACCACATGCAAATAAATAGTGTTTTGAGCGGACAGGAACCCCAAACTGTGGAGAAAGAAAGAAGGAGAGATGAATATAATGCAGCAGGAAAATGTTCCTACCATTAAACGTATATGAAAATTCTTAGTAATTATCATTGGTTAGGCTAGGCATATTTATTTGTTTAACGTTCCCATTTCCCCCAAAAACTTTTTTTTTTTTTTTTTACATTTTATAGCTATAAACATTTTATGCAAATATTATTTTCCATATATTAGTGCGCTCAAAAAGCCAGGTAAATCCAGAATATTTATTTCTATTTAGCTATTAAAAAAACAACAACTAGATTCTGCATATAAACGTAGCTTATTAATTACGATTTTGTAGGCGATTTTTCTGTTTAGTTAATTATTGCAGACAAGTATTTAGCTAATAAGTAGGCTACATTCAATCTGATTAAAATGTCATTTAAATAATATTTTGTATTTGTCACTCTGGATTGTTTTGGCAATGCTATATTTGAATAGCCTAGTCTTGCAAAGGAAACATCACAAATTGAGATTTATAAATGAAGTCAGAGATCGTATTGAATTGTGCTGATAGGTGAGATTGTCTCTCTGTCATTCTCGCCTGGACACACAACACACACACGGATCAATGCTGCCTTATTATAGAACTCTGCTCCCATAATAAAACTTCTTGCGTAGTGCTAAAACTATCATAATTTCGTGCTATTTAGAGTAACACCGAACAAAAACTGCGCGCTATGTTTTGCTCGGGCCTGTGTCCGAGTGTCCGAGCGCGCTGTCCGTGCTGTGGCATGGCCCCCCTCTCTCTCTCCGGTACAAACGGACAGCTGGTGGACACAAACAAAGTGAAAGATTTACCTGTTCGGCGCCGGAGAACGGCGACAGCGTCCAGCCGTGCTGCTGAGAGCGGAGGATGAGGCTTACTCCGAGTCGGTGATGTTCTGGAATGCTTCCAAGTCAGGGCTGGAGAGACTGACCACCATAGAAATACTGACCACATCTACTGCCATGTTGGAATTCCAGAACCTCACGCCAGCTGCCGAAAAGAAAGCGGAGAAGCTTCATCTCCGACTGCGCATGCGCTCTACCGGACTCCAACCGAGAGTCCAGTTTCCCTCTCTCTCTCTCTCTCTCTCTCACGCACACGTAATATATCATGTTAAACACTATCAAAGCTAGCGGGTTTAAACATCCTTTGGGAATTCACTTGAATATACAAATATAATTCCTATCATTTATTTGTGGCAAAGGACAACATTCGCTGATGTTGCACGCAGAGTGTGACAAAGGACGGGAAGTCATTGAAAACAACTGTGAGAAAATATTTTTGTTGTTGTCACAGTATGAAGGGCCATGAAAAGGTCGTGTAAATTTGATTATAGGACTCTATATTATAATTAATTCCTATATGTGACCCTCGACCACAAAACCAGTCATAAGGGTCAATTAAAAAAAAAAATGTATTCCTCATCTGAAAGCTGAATGGCCTAAATAAGCGTTCTATGGTTTGTTAGGATAGGACAACATTTGGCTGAGATTTGAAAATCTGTAATCTGAGGGTGCAAAAAAATCAAAATATTGAGAAAATCGCCTTTAAAGTTGTCCAAATGTTTTTAGCAATGCATATTACTTAACAAAAATTAAGTTTTGATATATTTACATTAGGAAATTTACAAAATATCTTCATGGAACATGATCTTTATTTAATATCTTAATGATTTTTGGCATAAAATACAAAACGATCATTTTGACCCATACAATGTATTGTTGGCTATTGCTGCAAATATACTCATGCTACTTATGACTGGTTTTGTGGTCCAGGATTACATATGGTGTTCCTCATTTGATGCTATGTAATTTGATAAACAGTGAAATAAACTGCAAAGTGTTTTTTCTGTACCTGAGATTTACAAATCTGTAATGCATAAGGGGCGTTTGTTCTTTTTTTCACCTTCATTTTTATTTCTTTTATTTCTTTTTGCTCTCTGCTGTTAACATGCCTCAAAAAATGAAATGATGTTCATTATAATTGGAGTGCACATTTTTGTACTAAACTGTAAATGTGTGCATATATGCATTTAAATGAGTATATTAGGGTGTGTAATGCACCAGTCACTGTATATTAAATAAACTTCAAGCATATATAATGTGCATGATAATTCATATTAAGACATCCCAGACAAATTCACCATGCATTCAGTGTGCGGAAAAAAGTCAAGCCCCCATTCACCAACCTCAACATCATCTCATTCTAATCCACATTTCTTATGTTTGCTAATTACAGAGCCACTCATGTCCCTGTCTCCGATTATCATTTCACATAAAAGGCACAAGTTTAGCATAAATTACGAATATTTCTGCATATTAGCCAGTGAAGCCATGACATGTTAATGACCCTAGTGTCAAATGGCAGAGAAAATGAAAGAGAGATAATCTGACGCGCTGCTCTCGCCGGGCGTGTCTGTGCTGCGCGGGGGTTGGGGGAGCGCTGATCTGGCTTCAGTGACCAGTAGGAAGTATGCGCGCCACAAACTTGCCGGAATACTGATGAGGGAGGTGAGAAAGGCACCAGTCCACCAGGGAGAACTAGACGCTTCCTCCATCTCATGCACCACCAGTGGACTTTACACAAGGTGCATATTTTAACTTGAGAGCGTTTCGATCAGTTCCTCGGCATACTTACACACGCGTAAACCAAACTAGCTTTATAAAATAGAAAACATGCATGGGTCAGATGACCAATAAAGCCCACCTAACCCCCAATCGGCTATGGCAAACATATACCCGCAGTGTTTACGGCCACACGTGGGTTTCAATAGGCCAATTTGATGAAAAGCCCCTCATTGTGCTTAGCGGGGTCCTATTCAATCAGCCGTGCCTGTTGGAAAACCATTCCTACACACCACAGAGAAGTGTCTCAGAGGGCAGGAAAACACGCCTTGAAAATGAGAGGAGGAAAATCTGAAATGGCTGAAGGTCTAAAAGGTGGAGATGCAACCACTCTGCAGGCTGTTGCGGCCTTGAGAGAGTCCTCTTCAAACAAAAAGCCAGCTAGATGAATAAACTTCATCCTTTTTAATGTCTTTGACTGCCCAGAGAACAAAGCAACACCGAAAGCTTTTTCCCTTTTATGAAGTCTATAAAACTTGTCTTTTGACAGACAGAAAAGATGTTACTAACAGAAAACGGTAGGTATTTAAAAACACACAAAACGCTGTGTCGCTGGTTAAAAAGCTCGCCTCTGTGATTTGACCTTTTTGTTTCTCGTTAATAAAGTGCCAGTTGAAAGGATCCGCAAAGTACGTGAGTTACATCAGGATCAGCGAGGGAAAAAGTGTTTGACTTGTCTGTGACAAAAACACACATGCACAATACACCGTTCTCAAGCACTTTTAGCACTCTTGGTATATACTGCCCCCTGGTGATCCTAACAGTTACATTAAATGAGTCTACACCATACAAATTGCACTTAGATATGACAACAGTATGGTTAAAAAAAACATGTGACAAAGAATGATCAATCACTGGGAATGCTAACAGACATAGCTTTCTCCACCTATAGACTTGCTGGAACCCAAGCCATATATAAGGATGAGTATGTCATTGATTCTTGGGACCAAAGAGCAATGTGTTACCAATCACTCAGGATTTCTTACAGTTCACAACATTTTACCATCATGGTTTTCGCCGTTTTAATATGGAAAAGCAAATTAGACTGGAGCTATGATGGACAGCACTATATTCAGTAAATGATTACATGAATCACTTTATGGTGCTTTTTGGAGTTTTTTTTCTTTTTTGACTGGAGCTATGTGGATTACTTGTGAATTATTACAATGTTTTTATCAGCTGTTTGGACTCTTGTTCTGACGGCGCCCATTCACTGCAGATGATCCATTGGTGAGCAAATGATGTAATAAATTTCTCAAAAATCAGTCATGACGAAGAATGAAACTCATTTTCATCTTGATTGGCCCAACAGGACCATTTTTTAAAGCAAATGATCAATTTTGGGTGAACTATTCATTTAACACAGCACCACCCACTTGGTCTTTGCTATTATATTTTTCTCTAAATCTGAAAGATGACAAACTTTACTTGAAGTTTACGAACAAATTTTATTTATTTAAGCTCAAAAATACAAGAGACAACATGTAGAAAACCGTATCCTGGCAAGTTTCTCAGGACTAATTTCTTTGGGGGGGGGGGGAACGACTTTAACCCTGCAATACAAGCTTTCATTAAAATAATAATTAAAAAAAAAAAAAAATGTACACATGAATACATGCATGTATTCCGTTGAAGCAAAGTTTACTCTTGGCATCACATTGTTCCTGTGAGAGTCAATTAAAAGGCTGGAAAAATCCTCCTTCCTGAAAGCATCAGTGAAATCAGTCAACAAAACAGGAAAATGCAGGTAAAGCTTTCAAAATGTTTATCATCATTCAATCCAAAATACTCAATGCTAAAAACACAGAATCAGATAATCTTATGATAAGAAACAGGAGTCATTTAAATATAGCGTGTCCCGTTCATTCTGGTGAAGAACCCCTCTTCCTCATTTATGAACACTCCCATATTCAGACTGGCCATCAATTACCTGAAAAAAAAAGAAAAAAAGAAAAAAAAAAAAAAAAAAAAAGCAAGACGGCATAGTAAGTCCCATATCGTTCTGCAAGACTCTTACAGGTAGCTCTATATTTTCTGGAGCCAGGTTTGAAAGCCAGAGCCAGGTCCATTTTTAGCACACGTCAGTCATTCAGGAAGCCACATGCAGTACATTGTATGGTTGTACACTGAACATACACTTACTCCATAATCAGTGATGGAAGTTACACATTTTGTTGAGGTGTCACTAGATTGAGTCATTTCAAAAAGTAATTTTCAAAACACTCACGGCATGACCGCTGGAATTCATCAAAAAGTTTGTCAAAATCTATAAATGTGCAACGCACACAAAAACATGCTTAGAGGAAGGAAGATGCCCATTAAATAAACAAGAGACTATTATGAGTTTCAGACATCATTTACATTACAAACTACACATACATAACTCATCCCTGACCCAGACACACCTTGCCCTTGTGACAATGAAGTAACCAACACATCTGAAGACGTCTATACGTTCTTTTCATCCTGTTATGTTTCCGGTCAGGCAACGAAAGATAAACTACGTTACTGTCCCAAATGCTCACTGGCTGCCTTTATTTGATCAAAAATACAGTAAAAACACAAATATTGTGAAATACTGTATTATTACAATTGAAAATATCTTTTCTATTTTAATTTACTTTAAAATGTCATTGGCAAAGCTGAATTTTCAACATCATTGCTCTAGTCTTCAGAGTCACATGATCCCTCAGAAATTATTCTAATAGGCTGATATGCTGCTCAAAATTCAAAATTCAAAAACCAAAATTCTTTGTTGAATTGAAAGTTCAGCATAAATTTTGGAATGGTAGTGTATGTTTCAGCCCAATAAGCGGTCAACAAGTTGGTTGACAATGCAAAGCAAGGGCTTTCAATGTAATTTGGCAATTACTCCCTGTAATTATTGACAAACAAAAATGTTGACCCACTCATTAATATTAATATTTCAGTGATGTCTATCAGTTTACTCACTGTGTGTGTTCATGGGCAGCTCCCGTCTCCTGGAGCAGTTGGGATCCAGCCCTGGTTTGGAGCGTTTAGCTTTCTGAAATACAGCCAAGGCGAAAAGAGACACTGTTGCAGGAGGGCAGGGGTCAAAGCTTGAATGCGATTTAGATAAAAAGGAGGTTCTATGAGGTTCTGGATTAGAGCTGCAGATGTCTTCAGCACTAGAGACGTGTGGATCAATTTGGGTAGAGTGGGATTTCGGATTGGAGTAGTGAAGATAACATGCATATTTGGGCTTTGAGTCCAAGTTTGCATATTGGTCAAGGTCTTCATCATAAGTCTGCATTTCCTGCTCACTCCCGTTTTCTTCGTCCTCTTTATTTTCACTGTTATTGTCATCACAGTAGACAGGTGGTGGAGGTGATGGGAAGTCCATTTCTTGCATTGTTGTCTCTTCTTGCATGTTTGTAAATTCTCTTTGAATCCTTCCCCAAACATCTAATTTTTTCAAACCACCACCACCTAAAAACTTCCTTCTCCTCTCTTTGCATTCTTCTACCCAATCCTTTTCTTCTCCAGTTTCCACCAAAGCATGTTCTTCCATCTCCTCTTGCTCCACAGGGCCTGACTTTGGATCGATTGGTGACCTGTCAGCAAGTTTATCAGCTGGTTCTGAAGGATAAGCCCAATTGCCTTTTAGTTCTAGATTATTCATCGTACTGCCTAAATGTTCTAGATTACCAAGGCCTCTTAGGGGTGATTCTGAACTCTCTAGCGCCATGTCTTCTGGATAAATACATTGGTCCTCTTCATTTTCAAGTTCCAAATTCTCACTCTCTTCATCTGTCCAAGTTTGATTCTCTTGCTCCACAGGCTGTAGATGTAGAACCTCTGGTAAGTGCTTGCTTTTATCTGAACCCTTGCAGCCATTTCTAAAAGGTTCTGTTGGGACTGCTTCCAAAAGCTCTGTGGTGGAGATCTCAAGTGCATCTGGGTCTCCAGGGCACAGCTCTTGTTCGGCTTTAGCAGTGTCGGGCGTCTGTAAGGTTAGTGGCACCTCAAAACACTGCCTGCTCCGCTGACGTCTCTGGGGAACCACGGTGAAGGTGGTCAAACCCTCTCTCTCAGAGGAGTTTCTCAGCAGCTGACAGCCAGAAAGTGCCTTAAGCTCAGCCTCAGGGGTGTGATGCTCAGAAAACAAACCTGTAGAAGAATCTTCTGCTAGCTGATGCTGGGATACATAAGAACTACAGAGGAAAATGAGAAGAAATAAGTAATCAGTTACATCAAGAACAAGCAGTGAACAGTGAAAAACCAAATATCTAAAAGGTAAATTTCTATACTTCCAAGGAAGTTCAAATCAAGAAGTGAATTCAGCAAAATGAACATACTTTGCAGAAGATAGCGTTCTCTGTTGCCGTGCCTGCAGAGATTTTGCAAGTTCACTCATAACTTTAGCGATTGCAGGGCAGTGGTCAGCAATGCGAGCTCTGTATTTGTCTGAACTCTTGTCACCCCCTTGAGCATCCTCTACTGAAGCGAAACACAGTGTTATGACAAAGATGCTGTAGTGTTTTTATGAGTGCGTCTTGTGTATAAAACCATCTCATCTGCAACCTCTCACCAATATAGCACCTTGGCAAAACAAACAGCACAGTGTACAGTATATATTTTCATTTAATTTATTCAAATATGAATCAACATTAGTAAACTTCATCTCAAGTTAATTTGGCAAAAAAATTCAATTAATGAAATACATTAAATAATGAAATTCTGTCTGAAGAAAAAGAACACAAAAGACAAGCACACAGAATGTTAATACAAATTTAACATTAAAATGGTTCTAACAATAAGCTAAATTATAAAACTAAACAGGTTTAATTAAAAATGTTGCATGTAGCTGATTAATTCATTTGGAATTTCTGAAGTTTTAATTTTAGACAAATTCTTAAAAGCATCCCTTATGACCATGACATATTAAAAAAGTCATTGACATTTAATAAAGCTGAACTGCAATTATGTAAACTGATTACAACCATCTTTGGAGCTGTGGCTCAAGATTAAGGCACACATATTGTGATAAAGTGCTACAGATTTGCCTGACAAACACTGAAATGACTTTACAATAAAAAACAAAACAAAAAAAAACTAAAACATACAAACACTACAATGAAACCCATTTGTCTTATTGACCTGAGTGTGTTACTTCATCCTCTAGAATACTACATTATGTTTATACAAGGTGATTTAACAAGGTGAAAGAGACATCACATTACAGTGTAAAGCAACAGTGACATTAAACAAGGAAGCCAATTAAATAACAGAACAAGACACACAGTTCAGTGCAATGTGCATAAGACATGAAGGCTATGTAAAGACACAGAGGACAAATAGCCCATCACCGATGAAAGCAAGAACAGAGAAGCATGCATGGAGGAGAGGAGGAGGAGGAAAGGAGACTGTGCTGGCTGTTAGGCTCCCCCTCCTGGTAGTACAGTGTAAAACAAGAGCAAATAATTAATCCAACACGATTTGGAAACACAGAAACATAGTATTCATTCTCACATTTGTTCAAGCATGATTCTATGCTGAAATTGCACGTACTTGGCATCTGGGAAACCAGCACTAGCATGCAAACAAGTGTTCACAAATGCTTAAACACAGAACACTAAAAGAACACTTATGAACAAAAATAAATGCATACCTTTGTTATCTGAATCGGACGGGGTGGGGCCATCACACGGAGGGGGCGGAGCTCTCCGTTTAGTCCTTTTAAGGGAGGACTCTGTGGATGAGATTCGACTGAGCTGACCCTGAGCAAGGCACAAAGAGGTTATGTTTGGTATAAAATACTAACATGCTGCTTAATGCATAATGCACAGTAAATACTTGAAGTGAAACAGTATGCATTATGCAATTTTAAAAAAATAATATGCTGTAGTTGTCGCATAACCTCATTACATTGCTTTTTAAATTCAGCAAATTGTCAGTTGTTTAATTTATTGTTAAGAAAATTAAATTCTGTTTGAAAATGTATTAACTTTTGGCAATCAAATAATGAGTAAAATATAAGATGTTAAAAATTGCAGCTGTTATTACAAGCTCATTTGTCAGTGGACATCGAGGGTCAAACTGAGCGCACTGCACTGTGGGATACAGTAATTCATTCTGTTTTTTCTTCTATACTATATTTTTTGGCAAATGAAGTAGGTATATATAGTATTCCAAACAAAATTTGAATAAAATGGACAATATATATACACTGCAGAAAAATAGCATACCATTCAAAACATGCCTCAGAACCGTACACGTACATACTATTTTATTTTAATAATTATACTACCATTTAACTATAAAACTGGATTCTGAGCAGTAGAACTGCACATTCCTGCATGCCAGTGTTGTTATTGTTTACTAAAATTTAAATCCAATTTAATTGAAATAAAGCTGAAATAAAATAAATATTAGATGAAGAACGTGCAATAATAAAATTTTAAAAATAATAATAAATTAAAGCTAAATCCGAATATTTAAAAAAAAAAAAAAAAAATTAAAATATAAAAGGCTAATTCAAAATATCAAACACTATAATAGTATACAAATAATACTAGAACAACACTGATGCATGCTAATATGAATATTGGATGGCCAAGGGTACAGGTGTGTTTGGACTGGTATGGAGATGCCCACAGCAATCCCACCTGTTTTCTAGCAGAGTCATTCTCTAATAGGTCATAAAAGTCTCTGGTGTGATGCCCACAGGCGACACTCAGGGACGCCATCATAGGAGGCCGTGGAGCGCGTCTCTTCTTTGGCATGTCGGCAGGGACCATGGTTAAGGCTGAGTGACCGTTAACACAATTCACCCTGTCCGCACATTGGCCGTTCCGTTCAGGAGAGTTTGGAGCACTGCCAATCACAGCCTGTAGAAGAAGAAAAAAAATAAATCACTGAATATGTTTAAAGGAGTCGAACATTACAGAAAAGGACTATTTTTTCAATATGCAAACTGTATTAATGTGAATAAACATGAGGCAAGATAAACAGATGCAAAGGAAAGCCGAAAGATAAACAGATGCAGAGACAGATGGGTGGACCGGTACAAGTGTTTTACAATGTTACAGTTCAGTTATGATATTTCCCCTCATCATTTCCTAAATATGACAACCAGCATGTTGCACAGATTGCAAAACCAGACAGACTGACAGGTGTACAAACCTGCTCATGTGTTTTCTTGCTCTTCTTGAATAAACCAAAGAAACCTTTGTTTCCCTTCTCTCTGTGGTTTTTTTCTTTAACTGAGGATTTCTGTTCTTCCTCACCACCTGGTCAAACACAAAAGAGCCTCTTAGATCAAACAAACTTTTGTGGACAAACATCAGCAGTGCGGAACTTGCTGGTGCAGTATATAAAGATTTTTTTTTGCTACAAAATGTGGTTGTTTGGAGTTTGGTACCTTTATGGGTTAATACAGGATCAACAGGATTGTTTGGTACCACTTTAAAAAGAAAGAAAAAAAAAAAAGAAAAAAAATAATCAACTTAACTTCAAAAGATTAATATTACTCCATTTATATGATTAAAAATAGGTCAGACAGATGCCTCGTTCAAAAATCAAACTTCGGTCTCATTCACTGTGTGAATTATGAATGTGTGAAATCTACATATGAACATTTTCATAATTATGATAACTTTCATACAGTTAATTACAATTAAAAACAACAACAACAAATAATAGCAACTGCATGGTTCCTCTGCATAAAAACCTGAAAGGTTGTATAGTAAGCAGTATATATAGATGGTTTGGGTGTGTTTTATGCAAATGAGAATTGCAGTCACTCATTTATGATATTCCAAATTCATTAACATAATAATGAGGTAAAAAAAAATTCATGTGCCTACGCACATGAAAATGTGCAAATTAGGTGTAAATTTAAACACAGATTGTGAATTTATTGAATAATTCATGCAGTTATTAGTGAATGAGACCTATATTGTGTACTAAACACACATAGTATGTACTGCACATTGTATGCTGCTTTTAAATTAATTTGATACGTATGCAACATTGCTACAATGTCACTACAGTGACTTTTTTTTTTTTAATTCCTAACCTTTAATTTCTTTGGCATACAGCTCCCTGATTCCATAGTCGTTGAGCGTTTTGGTGAGATCCAGAGGTTCTTCTGATTGATATGTCCTCAGTAAGATAGTGGCATCAGGGTCAAACTCACACTTCTCACACACTGTGGGCATCAGCTCAGCCAGTGGTACTGTAGGACTGACCCGTGCTACTGCCTTATGGGACTTCTTGTAGTTTACCAGAAGGCGAACTGTTGCCTGGGAAATTCAATTTTTAGAGTGTTCAATCTTTCAATGACAGATTTAAAGTGACTTCAGACAGACCTTGTGTCCAACACCTGGGTGACCTACTATAAAAGTATGACAATTCAGACTCAGCAATATACACTCGTTTTATGCAGCAAAAGGGTCCAAAACCCAAGATTAACTGCTTGATATTTGACAAAACCCACTAAAAATTTAATTATGAGATGATATGGTAATCAAGGTAAAATAATAAGATATGGATATAATTAAGCTTTCAATTAGACTTACCACAGGAACATGAGGTTTCTTCTTGATATCACATCCTTTAGTTTGCAGGACAACTCTTTCAAACTCAAGAGAGCCAATCATGGAGTTGGGTTTGAAATTGACGTGGTTTTGATTTGTGGAAATAAGCTTAATAGCATGATCCGATGGAACGAGATGGTGTTGAGCACACAGTGTAACCAAAACATCCATAACTGGTTTACTGCAAGTGCACAGACATAAGTCATTTCATATGACCGGACGGTCATTTCAGTGCAAAAATTGGTGAAAATGTGGAATATCACTCTTATTTTTTCCCTCTCGCTTACCTGCCATGCACTGTGGCTGTGGTCTCCCGTCCTCCTGGGAGCAGTACAGTCAGAGTGATGTCCCTGTCTATGAGATCTTCTTGGGGATCCATAGGTGCGTGCTATAGGCAGTATGAAGGACAGATGACACTGTAGATTTGGGTTGTCCTATTGATGAAGCAGAAAAATAAATTGAGGGGTCATTCAAAGAACACACTATATATGTATATAATTCATCCGAGTCGGAATGATATGAGAACGCATCCAGATACAGTCACTCATGGATTTGCTTTTCTGGATGTACTGTAGCTCTTTGGAATAGAGGCAATTACGGCATCCACTGTTATGCACTCACGGCAGAATGCTTCGTGATGAATCACATCACCAGCCTGTGTGAAAATCCTCTCTGTGTCTCAGCTATGGCTGTGCAGGGGAAATTTCCAGATATGTTCCATTGACTGAACTTTCTGCTGTGGGCCCTGTTAGACATGGAATCACAATTTACATTTGCTTTATTTTTTAATCTGTAAAAGCACAAATCTCATGTTCTTTGGAGCAATAACTCTGTGATGTCTTGGCATAGTATCAGCTTAAACAAACTTTGTTAAATGTACTTTTCATGTTATGTTAATCTTCAATAAATCGATTGCCTCTAAGCTCCCCTTCAAACGACAGTTAATTGTAGAATTTAATGTAATTCTTTTTGTTTTTGATTTTATTCGAATGCATTTAACTCTGTCCCACAATTTTTTTCACAACTTCCAACACAGCAGACGAGTAAATAATTTCTTAAGTTTGGGGATTTTTCAGTAATCAATTCACTGAAATTAAAACTTTTATTTAGCAAGGATGCATTAAATCAAATTGAAGTAACATTAAAGACTGGCCGCAAAAAAATCAGCTTTTCCATCACAAGAAGTTACATTTTAAAAATATATTAAAATAGAAATCTTATTTTAAATTTTAATATTTTATAATTAATATTTTACTTTATTTTAGATAAAATAAATGGAGCCTTAAAACACAAATTGTGGTGTATTTAACTGTAGCGTATTTTTTCACATATATTGTGTTAATTCAACACTTTAACAAGAAATGGGAACAAAACTAGCTTGCCCAGCTTGAAATGTGAAACCTTGTTACTAATCCTGGAGTATTTTATTATTATTATTATTATTATTATTATTATTGTTATTATTATTTTATCCAAATCTTTAACTTAAATTTTATATTAATTTTACATTAATATTAGGTAATGTGTGTTTATTTAATGCTAATGCTAAATTTCGGTAACAGTGTTGATAAGGCCGTTTTACCCTGTTCGTTGATACATACCCAAACAAAATCACGTCCAAATCACAACTGACCGTAAACTCCAAATTTGAGTAAAACAAAATGGCTTAAAATGGACTGTAAATACTAAAAAGCTATTCTAAAAGTGACCAAAATTTTTAAAAAAAAAGTTGGCGAGCCAACGCCTTTGGGTGTGTATGGTGCTCGTTTGCTGGAGCGTCACGTTTATCATATCTGGGCGTGAGCTTTACTTCACGCCTCCCCGCCGCTGATCATCGGTGCAAATCGGAGACATGCATATCAACCCACGCGTATTTCCCACGAGAATGAACTAGACAAACGCCTAATAAAACGCCAAACGCACGTGCACCTGGTGCGCATTTAGCGACCCTGGCCATCCAATGCTCAGTAAGGGCACTCAGAAATCCACATTTGGTTCTTAAATACACAGACATTTAACCTACGCTAATTTAATTCTTCTTTTGTTCACAAATTGTAATTTTAAGACTTACAATACATTCACAACAACCTTAAAAGGTCTGTTACATCGCAGCAGGATTAACTTAAGCACTATCAGTAGCTCGCCGATGCGCACGCGAAGTTTTGGACACAATTACGCGATGTGTGGCACCTGTATCTTATTCAAATCCTTACCTTACCGATCTTCAGTCCTCCATAAGGGGGTTCTTCCAACAACTGCCGTTTAAAAACAAAAGAAGGACTAAATGAGCAAAGAAACAAGTGGATGCAAAGACAAGCTTTTGTAATCCTCTAGTGTTGTCAGTAGCCTACCTTATGGACATGCCCAGTGCTGTGACATCAACAAATCTGTTTCCTGTGTGTGTGTGCGCGCGCGTGTGTGAGAAAGAAAGAGAGACAGTGATATAACATTCTGTTTTAAGGCTAATGAGTTGACATGATTTAGATTTTACTCAAAGCTACATTTAAAAAAAATAATAATCATTTTTGTTGAGGAGAAATATATGAAAGATACCTTTTGTTTGTTAATAAGTGAATGTGGTTAGTGATGTTTGTCACAGTAAATAATGTCTTAAATGTTTGAGGGAAGCTGTGTGAGAGAAAGATGGTGTGTGGGCATGAATGAATCAAGCTACTTGTGTTTAATGCACTAGCAATCTTCAAGAACTGGTGGCCAATCACATGAGGGATGAGTAATCAGCTTATTGTGTTTGTCTGTTGTCTCAGAGTGTGCAAAAGAGTCAGCTGCGGTCATTGATTCATTTCAACACATTTTGCTTACTCAGTAGGGCCACACACAAGTGCAGTAATTCATCACTTTCATACAACAGGAAAACTTTTTGGTATTTCTGCAAGCACTAGAGAGGTTTCTATTCTCCACAGCCCTGAAGAACACGGTCAAGGACTCATCAGTGATTATGTAACATGTATGCTACAAAAATGCTTCAGTCATTTAAAGGACTGTGAGTTCATTGTATCAAAGGAGCACACACACACACAAAGAAAGATGCGCAAATATAGCCTTGTGTGTACATATGTTTACATTTCAGGTTGATAACATGACCTCATCCCCCTCACGACGGGTCACAATGGCATCTCTCAGTTTATTTCACACATCCTCTGACTAGCGGCCAGCTCCACAAAGAAAAGCCAGACCTTCAATCTTTTCTCATGTGTCTGTTTGCGTTTCTGGTCATGTGCTTATTCTGGCATCTGAAGAGATATTCATGAACTTGTGTGTGTTTAGTGTTAGTGGGTGAGTAGAGATATTCAGCAGAGCCATTCTAATGAAGGCATGTCCTGCCACACTTCAGTGCTAATGTAACTGTGCTGTGTGTGTACTTTTGGACTAGGCTATTTATTTTTTAGGGTATTTTATGTATTAGCAAATATAGACCATTTTAATCTGATGAAAAAGTATGATGCTGTATTTTTCTTTGAAGAAAATACAAATTTGAAGAATCTCAAGTCAATTTGCATTTACAGCACTTCATTTTTAGGTTGTTTAAGGGTGATTCTTTAAAGTAGAGCAATTTCACATCCCAGTACTGTAAAAAAAAAAAAAAAAAAAAGTTAGAATTACTGTAAAAGCATGGCAGCTGTGGTTGCCAGAAATTCACTATAAAAATACTGTGGCGAAATTTCCAGTATTATGGAATGCCTGTATATTTCTCTTATATCTTATTATAACATTATCTTAAAATATACAGACATCCACCATAATAAAGGCAAAATAGAAAGTCACATGATAATTCAGTGCATCTTAAGTGGACTGTCCATAAAATATGGCCAATACTTGTGTATTGACAGTGCACAGGACCACAGAGACAAAATGCTATCAGGGTAACACACATGACAATGATGAAATAAACATTACATCATAAAATGTAACACAAACACCCTAATGTACATTACAGATAACAAAAACAAGAAGAAAACAAAATTATTTGATACTGTAAAGCTGCTTTGACACAATCTGTATGGTTAAAAGCGCTATATAAATAAAGGTGACTTGATTATTTAAAATATGCCCTTTTACAGTTTTCCCACTACAAATCATCTAGTAATTCATAGTTTTTACTTGTAAAAACAGTTTACTGTATTTTACAGTAAAATTACATATTAATGGGATTTTAAACCATTTACAATTTTTCATGATATATGGTACGGTAACTTACAGAGAAGGGTTGATGTTTATTAAATTATATCTGTCTTTTTCTATGTGATGGTCACATTAAAATGTTATGATTTTGTGATTTTTCATTTTCAAGATTTGAAAGATTTAACATTACATATTGTTCATTGTTTTAACCTGGTGTAAATGGTTTCATTCTTTAACTAAAACAAATACAAATTAATACATATCATATAATTAACATCAAAACTGACAACAGTTCTAAATTGCTGTATGTTTAAAACTATGATGATTTAAACAAAGGGTGAAATAAAAAAAACTTTTTAATATTTTTTGAAAATGTATACTTTGTTGTAGCCTATTCCTCATAAGTTGTTTTGGATAAATAGTATCCCCTAAATTAATAAAAATAAATGTAAAAAAAAAAATTATTACAGTTCCTGAAGAGTTGTGTCCTTTCCATCCTGACCACAACAATTAATAAAGTTTTTCCAAAGGCTAGTGTACTTGTTTACCAAGCCTGATTGGTAGAGCATACTTGAGAAGAAACAGGAAGCGCATGATATGTGACGCTGAAAAATACAAGGTAAATATCACTTGTAAACAATATTAAAATATAGGTGTCAGGGAGTCTCTGTCACCAGTTCAGTCACGACACTCACCTGATCACAATCTCCTCGTTATTGATCACCAGCACCTGTCAGCACTCATCAGCTCCACTCTATCTGCACAATCTCCACACTCACTCCTTGTCTGGTCTACTGTTCACTACCCCGAACTGTACCAGACTCCCTTGTGCCACTAGCCTGTTTATTACCTTCCAGTTTCCTAATGATTCTCCAGTGTTACTCCAGCGAATCTCCCACGTTGCTCCCTCTTTTTTTTCGGACTCCTAAGCTACAGCTATCCTGCAAAGAAAGAGACTGTTAGTTATCAGCAAGGCACTCTAAGGACTGGTTTCAGTATTTTCACTCACTTGCCATTGCTCTCCATGATCATCCATCTCCCATTGTTCAATAAACCTGCTTGTCATTCCCTTACCTTTTTGTGTCTGGCCCGTTTGTGACAATAGGTTGTTTCTAATTAAGCTAGTTGCGAATTTATGTAAAAGTGTAAATGTATTACATAACTGTGTATTTTGAGTAAATAGCCTACTATATAGCCAAGGCTATTACAAAATGTGCTGTATAATAATAATGTGATGTATTGTCAAGTATGGTGACTTGAAATTGGTGCTCTGCCTTCAACCCAACCAAGTGCACACACACAGCAGTGAGTAGCAAACAAATAAACACACACCCGGAGCAGTGGGCAGTCATTGCTCCAGCACCCGGGGAGCAATTAGGGGTTCAGTGCCTTGCTCAAGGGCACCTCAGTCATGGTATTGAAGGTGGTGAGAGTGCTGTTCATTCACAATCCCCACCTTCAATTCCTGCTGGTGCGAGAATCAAACCGGTGACCTTTTGGTTACAAGCCTGACTCACTAACCACTAGGCCATGACTGCCCCATATAAAAAATTAAATGTTTTTTTTTTTAGGGGAAAGGGAAGTGGTGTGTGGCCAAGTATGGTGACCCATACTCAGAATTTGTCCTCTGCAAGTGAATTTGTCCCCATCCAAGTGCATGCACAGTAGTGAACACACACCCGGAGCAGTGGGCAGCCAATGCTGCAGCGCCCGGGGAGCAGTTTGGGGGTTCGGTGCGTTGCTCAAGGGTCTCACCTCAGTTGTGGTATTGAGGGTGGAGAGAGTGCTGGTTATTCACTCCCCCCACCTACAATCCCTGCCAGACCTGAGACCCACGACCTTCGGGTTATAAGTCCAACTCTCTATCCATTAGGCCACGGCTGCCCCAAAGCTATAAGCCTTAGCACTACCAAAAAAAAAAAAAAAATACATGTAAGAATAACAGAAATACAAACTATTTTTACTGTCATTTTATATGGGTAGAGTGGGGAAAAACGACCCCTTAAGGATTGTGTTATTTTTTTTCCCGTGAAACAAGTTAAATGTGTTCAGAAAAGTTATCATAGTTTTAGTGACAATGACATAAATTATAAACCAAGTGTGAAAATTGTCCAGAGTTTTCATGTTATTAATGTTATTAAATTTGTGCCATGGGGGGGGGGGGGGGGGGGGGTTTACCCCACCTAGGGGCAAAACGCCCCCCAGTCTGACAAAGCAATTTGCTTTAAACAATTACAGCAAAATCAGAGTACAGGCAGTTTTAGCTTAAAATTTAAAAAGAATTTAATCAATAATTATGAATGACAAAATTATAATAGTCTATTTAAAAAAAAAAAAACGTTAGCTAATGATAACTGGCTAGCTAACTAGCTACCTGATGCTAACTTGAGGTAATTTTTAAATATAAAGTCCAAATATTTTTATTCAACCAACTAGTTAGAATATATTTGATAGAATAACAAAAGATTTGATGTAGAACAGAATAACTACAGTAATTTCCCATTGCCCCCATGGGGGCGTTTTACCCCACACACTATTGGTTGGGAAAAAAATTATGTCATTCTGAAAATATAATTATATTTTTATTAAATAACACGTACTCCCTATCTACAGGCCCTACTGTTCTCATATCATATATAACTCTGATGTTCTACAAAACAAGCTTTCAAACGCTTTTTTTCTTACTGCTGAAAATGAGATCATTTACTGTGAAATCCGTTTTCTCTCCGGTACATCACCAGTGTAAGCTTCATGGTGAAAACCTCTACATCGCTCTTGTCAACGTAGTCCATAGTTACAATAAAAAATTATCTTGATTTTATCTTGTGGTTATTTTGGGGGAAACAGTAGGGGGGCGTTTTCCCCCACTCTACCCTACCCTTTTTTAAACGTTTAACGTTCATCTAAATGTCTATTTCTAAATGCCTTCATCGTTTGTCCAGGCGACAGTGGCTGAGGAACGCAGGACCCTTTCACTGGACGTATTTATCGGGTTATTCATCCGTTCTGCAGGGTAAACACTTCTGTCATAGCCAGCTGCTCCATTGAGAGTTTGCCCGTATTCTGTCCGCTCGGCGGGCTGGTGATCCTTCAGTACGCCCTATGCCTCGATGACAACCCGCGGGCGAGAGCGCTTAATGAGGGAAGCTCAGTGAATGTCAAAACCAGCGCGATGCGTCATGCATCACCACGAGCCCTGCGGAGGCGCGACGCGCTGGCACACTACAGCCGCTGTAACGCAGTAAATCACTGATCTTTTCTGAGTGTGTATTTTTAAGACTGAGACCGTACAAATTCACAAGTGCATTCATCCATACTAAACATGTAATGAACAACCGAAGAGAACGCGCGAAGTTTCTGAGCAATTAATGAAGTCAGCTCCAAGAGATAGTGAAGGTGTCGTGAGAAACGCCACCATCTCTCCATGTCGCCAGCAGAGGGCGCGCGCGCACTGTTTGGAGCAGCGCGCCTCTCCCATGCCTCAGGTGCAGTGTTAGCCAGCAGCCTCTCAAGCATGGACAAGGATTATTCATTTTGACCGTGTCTGGGTAATTTAAGGATTTGAGAAACTAATGGCCTCAATCCCTATACAATATAACACAATAGTATTTACTGAACCTGTACAGTAGATGTTTGAAAGTAAAATGCAGTACTGGACAGGCAAAGAAACAGGCTAGAAATAATTTTAATCTCATTTAATCTTATTTGAAATTTTTTGTCCCCAGAGAGAACATAAACAGACGTTCCTTCTGTGGTCCATACAAATGTGGTACATTTTTTATATTATATTTAGGGTAATTTATTCTGTAGTTTATTCTTCCCAGTTCTTCCCTTTATTACTAATCTGCATGAAAATTGGACACAATATTATTCTGAGTGTGTAGGGCTACTTGCAAAATAAATTCTAAAACAGTTACAGAAGATACAACTTTAGATACAGAAGGTAAATGTAAATGCTAAATAAGTTATATCTGCATATAAAATTAAAACTATGTATTAGTTATCATTGTGTTGGTCTTCAAAGGCATGTGTTATCAACACAATTTTAATACCAACAACAGCATTTTAACTTAAGCAATAACATCTAAAAAAATAACATCTGAAAATCTTTATATCTTTTTTTAAAAGAAGTACTGTAAATTAAAGTATTGGACATTTTTGTTGACATTTCATGCAAAGAAACAGGAAAGACCAGAGCTAGTTATCACACTTTTAATGCAGAGAATTTTAAGTAAGTCCATTTTTGCATAGGCACATTAAAGGCTACAAAAAGCTATTGAGCATTTCCACTCAACACACCTTAATCTTTTGTGACAACATGCCCCACCTTGCAATTTAAATGCCCTATTATACCCTTTTAAAATGTAAATAGTAAAACAAATGTGAAACATAAAGTAATTCCTGGAGCAACAATAATGTCAAAGGTAATATGTAAAAATGCTATATACATTTTTAACATAAAAATAATCATTGTTAGAGTAATAGCCTAATTTCCTCTAATTAGAATGCATTTTTCTCAATAAAAAGTGAATTAACCATTGATGCCACAAATACTAGCCTACCTGTGAAATGCCTATGACGTAACCAATAATAAATAATACAAAAAAAGAAGCTTGTCATAGGTAGACATTTCTTCTTGAGAGAGAGCGAGAGCGCCTGCAGCGCCTGCAGTTCTTCTCTGTGCAACCGCGTCTAACCTCCGTGTTTTCGTAACGGTGGTCGGCCGGGGCCTCACGTGCGGGTCTGGAGTCGAGTCGTGAGGCTCGCGCACGCGTCACTCCCACCACCCAAGCCACCGATAACCGGAAGCGACTATCATCCGTGATATTTGGGGAGACGAACGACAGCTGAGAGCGCCTTTCAATGGATAACAACATCGCCGCGTCCTCTCGATCTGTTTGACTACAACAGCGTTTTAGAGGGAGAAAAACACAATAGACGGAAGTAACGGTAAAAACTAAGTTATTGGAAATCACCATCGTCCAGGTTCGAGCCTGACAGGCATTGCTATGGTGAGTAAAAGATCAATTCAGAAACGTCTAGAAAGGCCTGGCAAAAGATCATCATGTTTTGGCTTATAGCCCGTCGTATCCAATTACGACCGCAAACATCGTGAAAATAATGTTGTAAAACTAATATAAATAGGCTTATATATTTATCTCAAAATAGGTATTTTTTTGTCAATAGACAGTTGGGTGATTAGGACTTAGTGTCCTTTAGGCAAATGAAGAATATGGTGATGCATTCATTTAAAGGTCATCCTCTGACTGCTCAACATCAAACAGAATGGGATTATGATCAATTGGCGTAAAACAAAATAATGAATCGTCTCCATATAAAGATTACGGAGTCTGAGGCATATGTTTGCGCAGTAATTCGGATCATCCTGCCACTTATAACGAGTTTAAACGGGATTTGGATCGCTGGCATTATCGCTTTTAGCCATACCAGGGATTTTACGAAGGATTTGTGAATGTAAAAACTGGACAGATGTTTGGGTTTCTGTCCGCTGGTTGCCTATGGAGATGATGATGATGGTGGTGCTGAATTTGGCTGATCTATCATAATTAGGGAGATGCTGTTTGAACGAAAGACCACGGTCGACTGTTTTAAGCTTAACAGAACGACAACTCTTGTTTTGAAGACGTCCTAAGATTTCCACATAGCACGTTAATTATATTGATAATGACTGTCATTGAAAAGAAGAGCAATCGCGACCCCCTCCTTCCCTCACATTTCCACACCCACCCACCGTCGCACACTGACGGTACACGAGAAGGGGTTCAAAAACACAATCCGAGGACGCCAAAACGTGCCAGTTTGCGGTGTTAATGCGAACCTTTATGCCTCTAAAACTCGTTTACGTTGGAGACATTTTTGGTCAGTGAAAAAAGGCACGCCCAGAGACGTTTTCTCTGTCGCCTAGACACCGTTTAACCCTTTGGGTGGGTTTCTCGTTACGTGGAATTACATCAATCTCGGTTCTTCAGTCGGTGTCGTCAGGGGTGGAAATGCAGAGCTGTTATAGCCCCGGGGGGTGTTTTTTGACATAAAGCTCTAGAAATGGCCGTGTAAATGGTGTCAGGTACTGAGTTGGTTGCGGTTTGGGTGGACCTCGAGCCTGCGGAATGGAAATAACCGGAGACGTCAACATGGCGACGGCTGCTTCGCCCCTGCGTTCGAGATGAATCCTCATCTATAAAGGTAGGGCCTTCAAGCTCACCTTGGGCTTCTGTCGCCACTCAATGCCTAAAATAACAATCGTGCTAAACATCATCCGTCGACTGGAACCTTGTATTTGTTGAATGTGGGTCTTGAGAGGTCCCCAAACGTTTGACTTGTTGAAACAGTAACATTAGTCCATTTCGAACGTTGTCTTGGGCAGTTGTTTGCACTTTTTAGAAATGTTGTTGTTATTATAAATAATAATATAAATCAATAAGTGAAATCCTAAGGAACAACCTGTACCGACTGAAAACTCATTTGATTAATTATGAATTTCTGTATATATGTTAATAGCCTTTAAAATTGCTATTATTTAATTCACTGAATCAGTCGTGTTAAACACGTCAGCGTGAGTGTGTGTGAAAAACTGGCATTAAGAATAACGCGCGAATGTGACGCGCTGGAGGAAGCGCGTGGCGGATGACCTGAGCTGAGCCCAGGCGCACCTGTGTTTCAGCACCATGGAGAGCAGCTGTTGCGATTCCCTATTATCCACAACGGAGCAGAGCGATTCTAACGCACAGTTGAGGAAAATGTGTAAATTCTTGATTAGAAAACAGCAGCAGCCTTGTTAGGAATTGTCAAGTGATGAGTTTAGATGCTGTGTGAGTGTGAAGGGTCACTTCCTCCACATCTGTCAGAAATCATCTTTTAAGCACGTACAGTGTCTGAATATGTATGCATGACTGTTTGACATTTGAGGGAAAGGTTTGATGGTAAATTCTGACACATTTCGGATGCCTAGAGTTGGCTTGGGATATTTTAATCCACCTTCTCAGTGACATACTGTCAGGATGTTTTAATATCGTAGTAACATGAAGCAGCATGCAGGATCCACTAAGGTGAATAAGGTTTTATACTGACGGTCTATGCTAGTTTAGAATTTTTTGATCATGTCTGAGTGATACACTTTTTTCATGGTAATGACAGTATAATTTCAATTTAACAAGCTTCATCATGGAGCTTGGAGAATTTTTCAGTGTTTGTCTGATTTTTGACAGCTCATTAAAATGATGAGTAGTAGCACCCTTGATTTTACCTAGGAGTACCTACTATATATTTAAATTGTGCCAATTCCCCCCCCACCTCCTCTCTGAGGTTTGGTTTGACCCTGGAGACAGGTATGCATTAGGGCAGGGCTGGGAGTAATGGCACCCCAGAGGATTGGCTCATTTTTGGAGGGGGTTGAATAAGTGGATCATTGGATGAGTGCGTGGATGGGTGGATGCATGGATGAGGGAGTTGTTTTTTACCTCTGTCCTCAGAGGGAACAGGCTGAACTGGCTGGGTGATGGCAGGGAGAGAGAGAGAGAGAGAGAGAGAGAGAGAGACAGCTCACAGTGCTCACTCACAGACCCACATGCACACAAACAATTGCTTGCCGAATATTAGTCACAGTTGCACACAGAAATCTAGCCCAGAGCAGACCAGGGCACCCAGGAAGATTTTGTTTAGAAGACCTTGTTAGCAGGAGTTCTGCATAGAAAAACTGCACTTTTCATTTTAATGCAACTAAAACGTGGTCATTGCACACTGAGTCTTAAAGGAATACTGTAGTTCACCTGAAAATAAAAGTCTGGTGAAAAAAAAAAATGTATTCACCCTCAGGCCATCCAAGGTGTATTTGAGTTTGTTTCTTTATCAGAATAGATTTGGCGAAATGTAGCATTGCATCACTTGTTCACCAGTGGATCCTCTGCAGTGAATGGGTGCTGTCAGAGTGAGAGTCTGAACAGCTGATAAAAACATAACAGTAATAAACAAGTAAAATCTACATGACTCCAGTCCATCAGTTTACTTCTTGTGACTCGAAAAGCTTTGAGTTTATAATAAAAAATCCTCAAGCCGTAATAATGCTTTCTTCAGTGAAAAAGTTATTTTGTCTGAATCAGGAGAGAAATATGCACATCAAGCAGTAAAAACAGTTCTAAAGAAATATGTCAGTGATGTGAGAAGACAACAGGGGATGAGCTTTTCACAACAGGGGATGGAACTGTTATTATCCATGGAGGAAGCATTTTTAAGAATTATGGATGTTATGGTATTTTGGCCAGAACACATTATAATAATGGATTTCTTTCTCTTTTTTTAACAAACACACAGATTTTCACTTTACAAGATGTTAATTGATGGACTGGAGTCATGGTGAGATTATTTTATCAGTTGTTTGGACTCATTCATCTATATCTTAGGATGGCCTGAGGTTAAGTAAATTTTCAGCAAGCTTTTGAGTGAATTGCTCCTTTAAAATTTCTTTCAAATTATATCAATATATCTTATAAATTCAAGTGTTGATTTATTTGAGGTATGATTCATCCTTTGGGCATGTAATTTTCATGCAGATTTGTATAAGGATGTTAGTAAAACAAGCTTTCCAAAATCTACAACAGTTTTTTCACCTCTGCTTTTCAGTGTGGTAGTTATTTGTGAAAAAGGAAAGAGTGAATAGCAGATTTTATTTGGTCACAGACTCACAGTTATGCAAATGCTTTCATCTTCATTCATTAAAGGCAGACATGATCTATGCAGGATCCAGTGAGTTAAAAAGATACTACTGATTACAGTGAGTTAAAAAAAAAGAGACTACTGATTTTTCAGTTTGCTTGGTGAAATGTTTATTGCAACTATTACTATGCCTTTCCAGTTGGATGAGGACTAAGGTTTTGCATCGTGGGTGGTTTGGAGCGGTGTCAACTGTTGTTTGTGTAAAAAGAAATCCTAGTTCTAGAAAATTCTAGAAACAAAAACAATTACTGTTTTTGTAATTTTTTTTTTTCTTTTCACAGCTGTCAACCGTGATTCAGTTTGATTTTGGTCAGTTTTATTTGAACTTTAAAAAAAGGATTATCTAATAAAAGGTAGAATTGAGCCTGAG